>VDFB02086081.1:438189102-438363202 GCA_007258455.2 Sequoia sempervirens | reverse complement strand
CTCTCCCACTCCCTAACTCTCTCTCTCTCTCTCTCATTCTTCCCCTCATTTTTCCCCCTCCTAATTCTCTCCGCCTCACTCTCCCCTTCTTCCACTCTTTCCCTCTCCCTCTCCCCTCCTAATGAACTCTCTCTCTCTCTCTCTCTCTCTCTCTCTCTCTCTCTCTCTCTCTCTCTCTCTCTCTCTCGCCCAACCTCCACCTCCTAATTATTGTTAGGTCTATATATGCACACAAATCAGATATCGAATTTATAGCACTAAAATCCTGCCGTTAGTTATTTTAAAAAAATTTCATATCAGATATCAAATTTAGCAGATATCTGATTTGTGGGATATCCGATCAATGTTTCCAACCTTGACACACCCTATAAATTCATCAAAAATGTCTATTAGGACCTACACAAGCTTGAGCCAACTTTAAATCTTGTTGCCCTGACGTTTCATTGACATTAGCAAGTTGTAACCACCATTTTTGGTGTAGAAGCACCTACACCACAGTATCATTGTGGATTATTTCAATGATTAAAGTGTTAATATTTTGAGTTTTTGGCTTTAATGAGATCTAATAGTCCTAATGGTCATGTATTAGGAGGATTTTTTAGGTTTTAGGGTAAAAGAAACATGGAGATCCCAACCTGTCCTAGTTGTTGCTTTGTAGCCTTTGAAGGAAAAATTAGTAAATTTGTTTAGGGACAAGCAAGAATAGTGTTTTGAACATGTAATGATGCTATTTCAATCCATTAAGTGAGGTATTAGTAAAGTTAGAAGTGGAAAAGTGCAACATTTCATTATGAGTCATATTAATGTGAAAAATGTTTGTATTTTGGCCTTCAATGGTCATTAAGGGTTCAAAAGTCAGTTAACATTGGTGGTTAAAGGCATTGGGATTTGGATTACAAGGCATATAAATGTGCTTAAGGCCTTCAAGGGTGTGAGACAGGTTTCATTGAAGGATTTTTTTTCTTTGAATCAATAAAGTTTCAATTGCTCAAAACATATTTTACTGTTTTTCTTGTGTTTTCTGCCTGTGCACAAGCCATTCAAGCATTTTTGTATCAAAAATTTATGTAGAAACATTATTACATGTATTGAATTTATTATGACTTCTTAATAGAGGGTTTCTTTATTCATTTTGTGCCTCAGAACTTAGACTTTCTTTAGACGGGTTCCTGAACAGGGGAATAAGAGTTTTGCAATTTTAATGGCTTGAATCTCATCCCACCTACTATGTGCCAATGTGAATTGGAGGGATGAGTTGATAGGCATTAGGAAATGATATTTCAAGAGTGGAAGGCATGGAGAACTAGGTTTTAAAATAAAATGAAGAGTTAAAGGTCTAAAAATGGTGGTTTTTTTCACTTGAAAATAGAGTTTTTACCCTAGGGTTTGCAAAAATTTCTGAGATACCAGAAGTTTCTTTGTTTTCTAAGCATATTGAGGCCTAAATAAATGTTTCTAAGGTGGTGGTAGAGTCTGAAAGGTTGTGGAAGTGCTACATCCAATGAACCCTCAAGAATTACACTAAAAACAAGGGTTTTCTGATTTGATGGTTATAGGTCCATACAAATGGAATCCAATTGAAGAATATTTGTTTTTTTGGAAATTTATTTGCTTCCCCAAGGTTTTAGGGGTCTGTGTGGTGTTTGGAGATATGTTGCTTTGCATTTTTGGGCTAATTGAGTAGCCTGTTCAAGGGTGAATGTATAGGAAGTCAACATTGGTCCAAAGGAGTCTATGTTGTTTCTCATATATGTTGTGTAACTTGGATATGATTGTTTGAATCAGTCATGTTTTGGTCTGGTGTTTTGGAAAATTGTGGAGTAATTGGACAAAAACTAGTTTCTCACTATTATAAGGGTTTAAGGGGGTTAAAGAGGGAAATGTGTATTTAGTTGCTTGTCAAGTTTTAAGGGAGTTTTGGACTATCCAAATAGGTTAGAATAATCTTTTTAGATGCCTCAAATAGGTAGGTTGCAACAAGTTTGTGATTGTGCCCTTATGTCTGCATCAATTTTTCACCTAATTCCACTTAGTCCAATGTAGCTCAGAGTGATTCGGTGTATTTGGTTGCAAAAGAGGACCATCCCTAGCATAAATGTACCCATCCAGACATGTTGGAACAATCCATTTGGTCGTATGAGTTGTGGAATGAAAGTTGCACCACTTTGCAACTTTACACTGCTTGCATCTGGGAACTTTTCCCTCCACTAAAAAGTCATCACCATAGGAAAACGCCTCTGAGATAGCAAAAACCGAGAGAGTTTTTGTAGATGTCCCAATACAATCCCATAGCCTCAGACGGAGAGTCTGTAAGCATCATGGTCTCCAAGAAATATCCATTCAAAGATTGCTTCCTTTTATCACTTTGGACTCTTAAGGGAAACTAGTGGGCAACATAGTTAACTTCTTCACAAACTTGGTTTGAAGTAATTTCATTCTATTTTGTGCATTTAAAATGAATTTTTAAGCCTTCCACCCTAAAAGTTACCTCTAAATAACTTCAAACACCTTAACTACCTCATTCTTATTCATTTTTTTTGCAAACAAACATTTTCATTCCAAGAGCTGAGCTTTCATTTTTGCTTGTTGGATTGAATGCGGACTGTGACACAACTTTCTTTTTTCAAAAATTGTTCAACATCATTAAACTAAGAATTTATCACACATCTACAGAGAAACAAAGGAGTACTACAAACTAAAACACATTACACTTTGGTTCTCACTGACTTGATGTACTCTTCAACATCTCTCTTTTCTAAAAGTGACCTCTAAATCACTTCAAACACCTTAACTACCTCACCTCTCACTTCATTCTACCTCATTATTATTCATTTGTTTTGAAAACAAGCATTTTCATTCCAAGAGGTTGAGCTTTCATTTTTGCTTTCAAAGAAAAATCTTCCTATGCCACTGTTACACTGCACAGGTAAACCAGGTTTTGTATTGTGGACCTATATTAAGCTACCACTCTCAAGACCAATGTAACAATGATACAAAATAAGTTTTGAGATTGCAAGAAGACATTTGATAACTCTTGAGTGTACTAAAAGAATTCTTAGTGATTTTTGAAGAATGCTGATAACTCTACTTAGTTGTCTTATTTTTTCAATATCATACAAATTGAACCTTGGCATCAATAGACTCTATATATCAAGCTACCACAATTCAAGTTTCAATGATGAACTTTTATCATGCATGTTTTAAATGGTATTCAATTTTATGGTGGTTTTTTTGTTTATATGATGTTATGTGATATTCTAATCGTAATTCATGCTTCTAGGCTGCACATATATATATATATATAATTTTTACTTGTTTTATCCATTGTTCGGCCCCTACACCGCAAGTAAATTGCTGCATAGCGTGTGGAATGAGGGGGCAGCAGGCTTGAGATCCCTTTAAAGTTTGTTTGAGTGCATTTAAAATGAACTTTTAAGCCTTGCACCCTAAAAGTGACCGCTAAATAACTTCAAACACCGTAACTACCTCATTCTTATTCATTTGTTTTGCAAACAATAATTTTCATTCCAAGAGGCTGAGCTTTCATTTTTGCTTGTTGGATTAAATGCGGACCGTGACACAACTTTCTTTTTTCAAAAATTGTTCAGCATCATTGAACTAAGAATTTATCACTTCTGCAGAGAAACAGAGGAGTACTACAAACTAAAACACATTACACTTCGGTTCTCACTGACTTGATGTACTCTCCAACATCTCTCTTCTCTCATGTGGAGAGTTAGAACTACTTGGCCATGCCTTTGCATCATTAGGGAAGTTTTTCTCTTTTTGACGATGTCAAAAGCATGGATGCATATAGATTAGGAAAATAACCTTTGCTTTTAGATCTTAGCAATGCATGGAAGATTCAAAAATTATCCTTGATATTACAAAAAGGTATGTGTTTATACACTTTAAATGTGCAATCACTCTCAAGACCAATGTAACAATGATACAAAATAATGTTTGAGACTGCAAGAAGACGTCAAAATGGCTAGTGTACTAAAAGAATTCTTATGATTTTTGAAGAATGCTAATAACTCTACTCAGTTGGCTTCTTTTTTCAATATCATACAAATTGAACCCTGGCATCAATTGACTCTGTATATCAAGCTACGACAATTCAAGTTTCAATGATGAATATTTATCATGCATGTTTTAAATGACATTCAAGTTTATAGTGGTTTTTTTGTTTATATGATGTTATGTGATATTCTAATTGTAATTCATGCTTCTAGGTTGTATATATATATATTATTTTTACATGTTTTTTCCATTGTTCAGCCCCTACACTGCAAGTAAATTCTTACATAGTGTGTGGAATGAGGGGGCAACAGGCCTGAGACCCCTTCAAAGTTTGTTTGAGTGCTTTCTTTTCATTTTTTGTGAGTTTTGTGCCAAGTTTCCTCAAAGAAATGTGGTCTCATAGAATTCCATGACAACCTAATGCAATTGATAGCTGCTCCTAGTTATTAGTTATGTAATGTGAAGTAATTGCATAACTGCTTAGGTTGACTTTGTAAAAACTATATTGTTATTGAATTTTTTTCATCTATCAGCATCTAGTTGTTACTTATGCAATGTGAAGTAATGCTTTGAGTTTCAAAGATGTGCAATGTAATGTAATCAGCATTATGAATATAAACTACATAATATTTAACCATTCTTTTTATGCTATTGTACATTGATGTTTAACCATTGCTCACTTGATTAAATTTTCAAAGAGTTTAGTCATGCACATGAGGAGGAAATTAAATTTTGATTGTCAACTTTGATATATTAAATTATCCAATAATCAAGTGTATGTCCATATAAAAAAATGGCATCAACGCCAACTCAAACAAAGTTTTACAATATGTGGCATATGCCATCTCATACCTATCTATTTAAAATTTATATGCCAAAATGTCTATCTCATCCTAAACTACTAGTGGATCATCAAAATGGAGCCTCTTTGAAGCACTCGTTGGCTCTGAAGGTAGCTGCACAAGAAAAAGTAAAACCTCAATTGAGATTAGTTATACTATATAATTTAAAATCAAATAATTAACATAAAAATCAATATACATTGAATTATAATTGAACTCTAAAATTGAAATCTTGATTACTTGAAATATACGTCTTTTCGAAGGGTCGAGAGTCCTAGAATATACCCCTCTCAAAGAACCAACCAAACCAACTTTTGTAACGTCAATCTATATATGTGAACAAAAACATAAAATTGATCCAAGTTAGCATAGAATTGTCAGTAATAAGAACATATTTACCAAGCACAAAATAAAATAAACACATACCTCTTTAGGCTAATCTTTTTATGTATCTCCTTTAGGTGTTTCAACACCTCCTCCTTGAGGTGTTTCAACACCTCCTCCTTTAGGTGTTCGAATACCTACTCCTTCAGGTGTTGTGACACTTATCGACAATGATGTATAGTTCACAACCGCCTGTACATAAAAATGACAAGTACATATGAAACGATGAATCTATGTCAATGTATGCATAATCAATAAAAGTTCTTATAAATCTTAATTCTATCAAATTTGAGTTCAATTACCTTTCCCTTATCTAATATTGTGCCTCCATAGTCTGGAGAGTGTCGCACCTCACTTCCACTAGGTGTTTCCTACAAGCAGAGAATAAGATAAACATATAAGTTAATATATAATTTCATTAATGACAATTCAAATGACAAGAAAGTATACAATAAAAAATTTTAAATGAGTGAGTGCGAAAATACATATTGTGTGTGTGTCGAGGCCAAATGAAATGACCCTAAGGGTGCTATCAGTCACCTATGTGAGCTCCTCCTCAGACATTAACTGTTAAATAGACCATGTAAATAAATATTAGTACTTGATACTATCTCTTATTAATATTCATTTTTAAAAAAATGCAAGTTATGAATTTACACCTTAAATGTTACTTGTGTAACTATTCCAATGTCCACTTCTCTAGCAGGAGAGGACTTTGTAGGGTGTGCTTCACTCCCCTGTGTGTGATCTACTATAATCTCCACATCTTGGATGTCATAATCAGAAGTGTCTAATGGATGCTCAGTGGGCTATACAATAGGACCCAAGCATATTTGTTGACACGTATTGCAAATATGTGGTACACAAATATGTGGACCTGAGGAGGATGATGCAGCAGCACTGGATCCATCGCCAACATCACCAAAATGTGGCTGAGCTACTAAAGAAGCATGGGAAACCAAAAGACCACTCAAAGAGTGAATGGCCTAGATAGTTTGTGTGGCTACATCCTCTATAATATCTGGCTATTGTACTGGAGGTGGCAGAGGAAGGGGAGGACAGGGAACATGTGGGTGCCTAACTACTCTAACTACCCCTGACCTATCCCGGGGCATACCTCCACCAACACCTTGGAAGGGTTTAATGTCAAAGTAATTGACATGATGCCCTAACAAAAAATTAGCGTATAATTTTTTAATAAAGTAAAAAGGTACATCAAAATTATTGTTGGGTGGTTTATCAAAAACCATACACCAATGATCCCAAAAGTTATCTGCTATGCCCCT
This sequence comes from Sequoia sempervirens, assembly GCA_007258455.2. NCBI lineage: Eukaryota > Viridiplantae > Streptophyta > Pinopsida > Cupressales > Cupressaceae > Sequoia > Sequoia sempervirens. Next base: position 438,356,667 of record VDFB02086081.1, on the reverse strand, counting down.
ATGTGTGCACCATTTATAGAAAGTTTAGGTTTGTTAATATTAACTGGAAAACTAGTGTTGGGGCTAATAAATAAAGAGGCTATTTGGGATTTTGTTATTTGGAGATTTTTCACATCATCATAAGACAATCCACATGCATAATATTCCCTCATGGTTTCTCACCACGAATGAAAGGCATTATGTTGGGTGGAGAGGGTTTCTGCATTTGCAATTATTCCTGTCAATGTGGTTGACATACGGGATAATCGAGGGATTTTCTTATAAACATCACAAATGCCCCTCAATCACTCCAATTTTTCATGAATTAAGTCTTCAATTGATGGCTGAGGAGGTGGTGGAGCATTTGGCATTTCTGCAATTTGATTCTCAGCTAGTGGATTTTCATTCTCAACTGGTGGAATTTGTGCATTCTTATTCTCAACAGCCATAATGCCTGATTAAAGTTAAAAAATAATTAATCTAATTAAAATTAGACAATATAAATGAAAATATTATAAAAATACCTTAGTTTTTAAAAAAAATCCAAAAAAAACCCTACTTTTTAACAAAAATCTATAAAATTCTCTAATTTTTAATACAAATACATAAGAAACTCTATTTTTAAATCAAAATCCATAAAAGAAAAACATTTTTTATCAAAATCCATTCTAAACTCAATTGTTTCATAAAAATTAATCAAAAACCCTATTTTGAAAAAAAATCCACAAAAACATTCATTTTTTAATCAAAATCCATTCTAAACTCAAATTTTTCATAAAATTCAATCAAAACCCTATTTTTAAAAAATCCCACAAAAACATTCATTTTTTTTTATCAAAATCCATTCTAAACTCAATTTTTCCATAAAAATTCAATCAAAAACCCTATTTAAAAAAAAAAATCACAAAAAACTAATTGAAATTATCCAAATCTAATTCAAAATTGAATCAAAGCAAATAAAAATCTAAAATCTTACCTTTTCAAATCGGATATTGGCGAAATCGGATATCCGTTATGCGAAGAACCTCCTCATTGTGCACCCACGGGTTGTTGACTATCAAATGATTTTAAAACATCCACAGATTTTGTATATATATACTTTTTACAAATCGAATATCCGATATGGAAAACTAGGATTGGTGTTTGCTTTGGTGGTGTGTACTAACACCCAAGCCTAAAAAAATTCAACACAGTATTTTCGCATTTTTGGGTTGATGAAAGACGTGTTTTTTTCCTCATTGCCACTTTTTGGCCCACCATGATCCTGCACATACCCTTAGTTCCTTTTTACACTATATTAAGTTTACTTAGGGAGTTTTTCATTATCATGTTGGTTATTTTTCTTGATGTTGAATGAATTGGCTCTTTGATTATTATTCTAATACTAACTCTATTTTCCCAAGGTGTTCTAGACTAAAATCGTAAACAACTCTAAAAATATCACAATTACATTTGTGACTTTCCTCTAAATTTTAGAGGTACAACTCCCTCGTGTGATTCAATTTTCTATGGGTATGCTTTTAACCAAAAAGTAGGAAAGGAAACAAATAGTAATTAATAAAAATGAAGTTAATGCGAGTGAATTAAAAAGACACCATGAACCATTTAACACAAAGAGTAAAACAATTAATCATCATTAGGAAAGGATATCAGGAATCTATTATAGTTGCAATAAATGAATACAATGTTGAAAAGATTATCTTGCATAGAGAACATGTGCTTAGATTACACACATAATACATGATTGGTACGATTAACACCATATTCAAGACTCACAACCCACAGGCTGCAACTTATCGCACACGGATTTATTCCAATAAAAAGAGAATAGAAATTATTCCTCTTCCTCTATTATAACAAATTGGACTTGAGAAAATTTGGACCCCTTCAAAGTCATTACCATCTCACATATAGGGAAATAGTTTCTCCAATCTTGGCGATTATCAAAATGGTTACCAAGTATAGCGGTAGTTTCTTGCGAACTAATCATCCACTCTGGAAACCAATCACATTAATGGTTAAGGGTACTCATTATTATATCTTACATTAATACAGTCTTCGACAGTCACCCAAACATTTATTGATCAGAAACTTGCCCCGTGGCAATTGGATTCACCATTGGTGTGGTGCTTAGGTGTTGCATTTAATGACCAATCCATGCTAACATATGCTCACACACGCAGACTGTCAAGACGTAGATACAACTTGAAAATTTAAATAAATCCTTGTCACATCAACATTAATCTCATGCCACCTCACAGTCCTTTCAATTTCAAAATCTTGATGAAATCCAACTTAGATTTGTCTCCTTTTATTTCACTTGAAATAGTCATTTTTAGCCAACTCAAATGGCAACTTGAAAATGGCGAGTGTATAGAGTGATGTTGTTTTCATGAAAAAATTTATTGCAATTGAAGAAGTCGAGTGTAGCCCTTTCTTCAGGCTACTATAAGATCAATTGAGGGAGGTCTTTGTCATTCAGAGTGAAGTATAGGAAGAAGTACTGCACGGTATCTTGGGAGAGATATTTCTGAACCAAGTTTATGTGCATAACCACAAACTCCTGGAGCACTTTATTTACAATCTGGTTCATAATTTTAGATGAAAAAATTGTGGAATAAGGGTAGCAGAGTATCTGGTTAGGCCTAAGCACCTACATAGAGTGAACATTGTCATTGGAGGGCTTAGTCACTTACCTAGGACTGGACTCATGAGAGACACCATCTGCATTCCAACTGCAACCCAACATGAGGCTACTGAAGAAGTAGTAACTCTTCTTCGTGTGGGGCTAGTGTAAAATGATATGGGACTACTCACTCAATTCCTACAATCTCATGAAAATTTGTTGTCACTAACCCAAATTTAACATCTCTAAGAAGTGGTGGATGGAATCCATGTATTGATGTTTGTTTTATGTACCTAAAAATGTTGTTCTAGAAACCTCTAACTTTGTAATGTCGTATTACCAAATTTTGTAAACACCGACTATACAATATAATCTAATCTAATCTTTTTGATATTTGGGTTTTCTTTTTTTTTTTGAATATTTGCATGTGCTTCAATTTCATTTTGTATCAAGTATTGGTATTTACTTGTATTGAATTCCTTGCATATGAGCACTTTGTATTTTTACGCCATTAATTGTTGATGTCATCCACCACCTAGGAGCACCATCTGCAACAAAAAAAACCTTCATAAAATATAGAGAAGCATAGCTATTTCACCAGAAAAGTGTGAATAAAATAATATGATAAAAAATACATATTGTATAGGCTTTTAAAGTTGTGAAAAAGGTGATGGGTAAAAAACTACCTAATACGGGAAATAAAACCACTATAGTAATTATCCATAAATTAAACTTAACATGTGCTAACACCCCCCCTTAAGTGAAAACTTAGGGAGAATGAAGATGCAATATAGGTCCCAACTATACAACCATGTTAGGTCCCCATTTACAATGCAAAAAAGAAATCTCTCACAATCAGAGAAAATGAGAAATACCCTATGGGGAAAAACCCCTCTCCAAAAGAGAGAAATGAAAAAAAAAGTGATGCATGGATGGAGGACTCAATCACACCCCCCAAGGACTACATACATCATGTATATAAAATCAATGGCCCCCCATAAGAGGGAAAAAGAGAGACTATATAGCCCCCCCACAATGTGTAATCGCCCGCCAAAATTGTAAGTTCCTGAAGATAAACCATGATGGACAATGTTGAAAAAAACTTGTCTCCCTTTTGGAAGAAACAAAAAAAAGTAAAAATGTAGGTATGCTTCCCATTCTGGATAGGAATTAGCAAGTGAAATCTAAATGTAGGATGATAATTTCTTTGAAATCTGCTCATGTGTCACAAAGACCTTAGAACATGATGCCACGAACCAATCAAGAACATGCCCAATCACAATAGAAGGTGACAAACAAGGTACCACTGGAAATTGATGCTAAACAACATCCAAAGACAAAGATGGATTGACAACAATTGTGTAATAAATATCATCAAAGAGGAGAGATAACCCTGATGAGCTCAGAATATGCTCATAATTTGAGTATTATGATGTATCTTTAATATCTTTACTCTTATTGCTATGGATGTTTTAACTCTTTAATTAAAGATTTTTTATCTAAAAATGGGTAGTATCCTATAGAATTACATTCCTATATTCCTGTAGCTTAACATCTCTACGTGTCTTATTAATTACCCTGTTTGACCTCCCGAATGACTGATATAATGCATGTGGTTTTTGAATAATGAAATAGATTCAATATGTGATTAATGAATGTATCGTGTTGTTTTCCACAAGTGCTTTCTTTCGCCTTTGTTGCCTTGTGCATCGTAGGTTGTTGAAGGGAGCATGAACGATTCAAGCACATCGGATCATGGCCCTGCAGTAAAGTCCATTTCCTGCATGACATCGAGGAAGTTGTTCTAGCGAAGACTCTCTGACCGGGTCATTGGGAAGAAACCTAAATGATCATTAATCTGGGAAGAGTGGAATGCTAAATTCTCTCTGGATCATGTTGAACGGATATGTTTTCATTTATGAGAAGTTTGTTCCTCTGTTTTAGGATACTTTTATGTCCATGTCTTTCTCTGTTAAGTTAGTTAGTTGCTTTTCTGGTTTAAATAAGTGTTCCTTTTATGCGAGTGAGCAAGCATAGCATGTAAAATTTAGCATGATAATAAGAAGCAGAATATGTAAGAGAGTTAGTATTATAATAAGAGATAGTGTTTTTTGTTAGTTTTCATATGAGCATAACAATGTATATCATTATGAGTTTATGAATAAAAGTTGATGAAGTTCTGAGTTCAATTCTTGCATAAGTAGTTGATGCTTGCTAAGGAGGCCCACTTAGTAAGTATCTGTAGTTAGTTAGTTAGTCATTTATTTCCTGTTGATCATAAGTTAGACTTCATTCTGGAAAGTTTCAGTGCAAACTTAGTCTTATATTGTTCCTGTAGCATCAGGAATCCATCCCTGTGTTTGTTCCTGCAGCATAAGGCTAGCTCATAGTTTTTTTCTCAGTTATACTTGTCATGATTCCTACTTTGATTAAGTTTAGAAGGCTTCACATTACATTCCTATAGCATAAGTAGGATTCCTTTCACACATTTATTTTTAGTAAATCGTGACTGAAACTAGTTCTTAGTGCACATACAGTGCCACTCCATTTCAAGTATATGTTCCCTGGTTTGACAATGTAAATGAATGACCATAAGAAGATGTTAGTCGCCTGCTGGAATGTCCAATTCCCAGGTTAGGATTTTTTGTGACTTTTATATCCTTTTGTGGACGCGACCATTTTTGGCGCCATTGCCAAGGATGGTGTCAAGCTAAGAACCTGTCATAAGTCGTTGTTAGCAGTAGTTTAGATTTTTATTCAAGTATTTTCAAAATTCATTCTACTGCATGCATAGAAGAAGAGACCCTCTAGGAAGATTCTTCCCTAACCTTCCATTCCTTGATAACAATCTTGAACAAGCTTATAATCTATTTGAGGAAGGAGGAGATCAAGATATCAATCAGTTTGCTGAAAACCTACTTGTTAAACTGCCAGTTGATCTAACTAACAAAGAACTTGAAGAAAATCCATTTGCTTTGATACTCCATCAAGCAACTATGGCATTTAATCCACCCAATCGACCGCTTAGTTTTGAATTCCCCATTATTGCTCAGCAAGATAATGATAACCTTAAAAATATTCCTTCTTCATTACTTCCCAAGTTCTATGGACTAGTCACAGAGGACCCGGACACTTTCTTGTTTGAGTTTGATATCCTCTATCATAGTTATGACTACACTTTAGATGCTCAAAGGCTGAAGTTGTTCCCTACTACTTTGAAAGGAGGATCCCTTAGATGGTTTATGATTTTGGGAAGAGGTTTTGTTGATAGTTGGGCAGCCATGCAAACAAAATTTCTTGAGAAATACAAGGAATATTGTAAGAGTGGTAGTAAGGGTGATGATATATTTAGAATTCAACAAAAGGAGGATGAAAGCCTAGAAGACTATATCTCAAGGTTCTTGTTTTCCCTGAAAAATAATTCAAACCATACCCTCAATGAAGAATCTCAAAAACTACTTTTTCTAAGAGGAATCAGTGATACCTGTATAGATGCCCTAGACTTGATGGGAGGAGATATAACCCAACTATCTTGGGATGATATAAAGAAGATATGTCTCAATTACTCTTGAGCAATTGTTAAAAAGGGTAGAGGTCATCAAGTCATAGTGGAAAAGTCTTCCACTAGTGGAGTTTTACGGATGAAGATCACAAATTTGCTATCTGACTTCAAGCGGAATATCATAAACAATATGGCTACATAGTTGGATACTATTCAAGCTCGAAAGAAACATGAGGAAGCTGAAGCAATTTTGGCTAAGTTCTGTCCATATTGTAGATAGAAGAAATGTGACTGCAGATATAAGATGGTGGCTAACCTAGAGGCTAAGTAGTTACCTACTGACTTTAAGATGGTAGAGAGTGATAATGACCAAGTATTCTTCGTCGCACAAAGGTGGGCATGGGCTCAAAGACAAGGCATGCCTCAAGACCCTTTGACTTTTGGTAATCCTTATATTAAATTACAATAACCAATGGCAACCTACATATGACCCAACACTACCTTAGAATACTTCTCAACCACACTGGCCTAACTATCAGAGTCCTTAATAGAAATCTCTTTAAGGAGGTTGGCAACAGCCACAAGGACAATGGACTCCACCCCCAAGTAATTGGCAACAAAATCCTTAATGGATAAGTCCACAGCAATGGTAGAACCAATCTCATGGCTCCTTGTAGCTTCAGTAGCCACAACCTCTAGCTCTCATGCCTCCTACTGTAGCACCTGTAGCAAATACTGGCCCTCTAAAACAAACCCCTATGCATGCTCAACCATTGCCAAATCCTAATAATAATCAGCAGCTACAACAACCTATGTATTTTGCAAAAGCCAAACAGTATTCAGTTTATGCCCTGAATATTCATGATATCTATCTCAGGTCTGGAACCACTCTCCCTGCTTCACAACCACCTATCATTACAGAGATTTCAGACTCTACCTCTAAACAACCTACTGATCCTGCAGAACATATACTTGTATCAGATATTGTCCCTAAGGAACCTATCCTCCAGCATCAGACCAAACTGCCTTTTCCTCAGAGATTGCAAATAACTACATCCAAGTCTATGGAAGAGCCTACCTTTGATATTTTGGATTAGCTAAAGAATGTACACATTCAAATTCCCCTTTTTCAAGCCATAAAAGATGTCCTAATTTATGAAAAAGCCAATAAGGAGACCTGTTTAAAAAAACCACAAAGAAAGAAAAAGGATCCCCAAACTATCCATGTTCTAGGACAGTTGGCAGATATTATGTTAGGAAAGGTAGTCATTCCAAAATATACTGACCCTAGGAGTCCTATGGTACAAATAAATATTAATGGCCAGATAGTAAATAATGTTTTGATAGACCTTGGTGTAGCCATCAATGTAATGACCAAGCATACAATGGAGTGCTTGAAAATCTCAAAAATTTGGTCTACACCTACCATCTTGTAGCTTGCTGATAGTTCCACAGTAAAACCTGATAGAGTGGTAGAAGATATTATTGTCATCCTTGAGTCTTGGGAATACCCAGCAGACTTCACCATATTGTCCACTAAGGAAACTTTGGGAGGATATCCTATTATCCTAGGTAGACCATGGTTAGCTACGGCTAATGCTTTTATATGATACCGTTCAGGAGATATGACAATTTCTGATGGTCAGTCAAGAAAGAAAATGGCTTTATATCCACCTGTCTAGCCTCAACCAGACTTGTCTCAACCAATTTGGCTAGATTTAGGAGAGGAAACTAAAGAATTCAATTCATTGACTCAACTAATGATGCTGCAAACTAATCCATTTTCACCGCTTCAGAGTGAGGATGACCTGATTTTACACATTTTGCAATCCAACTCTGATTTGAGTAGCCCGTCTGTTCTAGATAGCTGTCCTTAGCAATGTTTCCTGCAGCAACAACATACTGAGAGCCTGTCACCTAAATCTCCTATAGTTTATCATAAATTGTTTCCACATGAAATAAAGACACCACCTTTCTCAACAACCTCTATGAATAATAAACCAAGTAGAAGTGTCTCCAGGACGTTGTCTAAATATCAATAATAAGTTGCCTCAATGTCAACAAGCTGCCCTAGTCACAATGTTGCAAGATCAACACAGAGCTTTTGCATGGGACTATGGGGATATGAAGGGAATAGATCCTCAGCTCTGTACTCATAGGATCTATATTAAGGAAGACTGTTTACCTATTAGACAACCTTAAAGAAGGATAAACCCAGCACTCAGGGAAATAGTTAAAACAGAGCTTCAAAAATTGTTTGATGTTGGTTTTATCTACCCCATTTCAGACAGTTAGTGGGTATCTCCATTAGTTATTGTCCCTAAAAAAGGAGGAAAATGGAGAGTTTGTGTAGACTACAAGGAGCTGAACACAACAACTAAAAAGGATCACTTTCCACTGCCATTTGTTGACCAAGTACTAGACTCATTGTCTAGGAAAAAGTATTTCTCCTTTTTAGATGGATATAGTGGGTATAATCAAATTAGAATTGCCCCTAAGGATCAAGACAAAACAACTTTTACCAGTCCATGGGGTACTTTTGCGTACTTTGTCTTACCTTTTGGACTGTGTAATGCACTTGCAACATTTCAAAGGGCAGTGATCAGTATTTTTGCTGACATTTCTCATGATTCTGTGGAAATCTACATGGATGACTTCACTACTTATGGAGTTACTTATGAAGAAGCATTAGCCAACTTGGAAAAAGTGTTGAAAAGATGTCAGGAGCAAAATTTTTCTTTGAATAATGAGAAATGCTTTATGATGATGCAAGAGGGAATTGTTTTAGGCCATCATGTCTCTCAAGAAGGAATTCAAATTGATCCTGCAAAAATTGAAGTTATTCTAACTTTTCCCACACCTATAAAACAAAAGGATGTTAGAAGCTTCCTAAGACATGCTGGGTATTATAGAAGATTTATCAAAGATTTCAGCAAAATAGCCAGTCCATTATATGACTTATTAACCAAGGATTCTGAATTTAACTGGACTGAGGCCTGTGACAAATCTTTCCTACAGCTTAAGAACCTACTTACCCAGGCACCTATTCTTTAAGGACCGAAGTAGAGTCTGCCCTTTCATATACACACATATGCTTCTGATTATGCCATAGGGGTAGTTTTAGGACAGAAAAATAATTTCATTGAGCATGCAATATATTTCATTAGCAAAAACCTTCAAGGCCCTGAATTAAACTATACTGTCACAGAGAAAGAATTGCTAGCAGTTGTGTATTCCCTGAACAAGTTTTGACATTATGTCACTAGTTACCAAATATTTCTTCATACAAATCATGCAGCAATAAGGTACCTCATGAATAAGCCTGCCATATTGGGCAAATTAGCAAGATGGATCCTATTGTTGCAAGAATTTGATATCACAATTATTGATAAGCCAGGTCGAGCTAATGTGGTGGCTAATTTCTTGTCAAGACTTCAAACACCTACACCTGACACTCCTGAGGTAATTGATGATAGCTTTCCCGATGAACATCTATTCTTTATTGTTGTTCAAACTCCATGGTATGCAAATATTGCAAATTATTTAGCAGCCAACAAAATTCCAGCACACTTCTCACCAAAGGAAAGACAATTGCTAGTAGAGAAAAGTTTTAACTTTTCATGGATTGCAGACTATTTACTTTACATAGGACCTAACCAAGTCATGAGAAGATGTGTTAGGGAAGATGAGACCTATGACATTTTGCATGCATGTCATGATGAGCCATGTGGAGGGCACTTTGCAGCTAAGAGAACATCTATGAAAGTGCTTACTACAGGATATTATTGGCCCACACTACACAAAGATGCTGCAACCTACACCAGAAAATGTGATAGATGTCAACGCATGGGGAGACCAACAAGGTCTAATGAAATGCCCCTGAATCCACAAGTGGTAGTCAGTCCCTTTGACAAGTGGGGCATGGATTTTGTTGGGCCTATTGATCCTCCATCCAATGGGAAATCATACATTTTGGTATGTACTGATTATGTAACCAAGTGGGTGGAAGTGAAAGCAATGACACATGCTCGTGACAATAAAGTTGTTGAGTTCCTGTATGAGCAGATTTTTACTTGGTTTGGAGTCCCTAGAGAACTTGTTACTGATCAAGGAGCTTAGTTTACATCCAACTTAATCACTGCATTGATGAATGATTATAAGATCAGGCATAGAAATTCTAGCCCCTATCACCCTCAAGCCAATGGTCAGGCAGAGGTTACCAACAGATAAATTGAGGAAATCCTTACAAAGACAGTTTAATTACACAAGAAGGATTGGAGCAGTTGCCTTCCTAAAGCAGTCTGGGCCTATAGAACAACATGGAAAACAACTACAGGGTTTACTCCTTTTGAGTTACTCTATGGAAAAATTGCCATGTTTCCAATAGAGTTTGAGCATAAGACCTTGAGGACTGCTCTCCAGCTTAACATTGATATTTTAGAAGCTCAAAAGGAATGCCTCCTGTAGTTGAATTCATTGGATGAGATAAGGAAAGTTGCCCTGCAACATACTGAAACTATCCAACAACAAAGAAAAAAATGGCATGACAATCATATTCAAACTAAGCAATTCTCTATCGGTGATTGGGCGCTGCTCTATGACTCCAGACACAAGGAAAATCAAGGTAAACTCACCACAAGATGGCTTGGTCCTTATGAAATAGAAAATGTGTTTGATAATGGTTCAGTTTAGTTAGCTACAATAGATCCAGTCTGATTCAAGCTACTAGTTAATGGACACTGTCTTTGGTTGTATCATAAGCCAACATCCAAAAATGAATTTATAAAGCAATTTGTTTCGAATGCGGCCACTGATCTTCCTACAGTGAAAGGCTTCAATCTTTCTCCTGCAGCATCTCTTTAACTTCCACATTGCATGCCCATAATAAAGGTTTAATTTTAAAAGAAGTCATGTTCTCCGTTTTCCATCCATCACCGCCATTCATTCTTTTCTCTTCCACGTCATCCATCCTATCGTACCGCCCTCATTCATGGTTTCTATTCTAGCCATCATTTCATGTTGCGTTGTGATCTTTCCCAACATGTACGAGCATTTATTAAAAGGTATACGATATCTTTTATTGTCACATTGTTTATTTATTTCATTTATTCATTAATTGCTATGTAGATATCAGTCATTATTGCCTGATCTTCGCCTATCCTTTCGCACATGTGTGGGCACATGCCAAATTTTTAGTAGGAGGCGGGGATAATCCATTTCAAACCTTTTCTTATGTCATTGTTACAACTAATAAGATATTTTTATTTTCTTGTACATTCCAAATATGATTGCGTGTTTTATCCTAAACGACATTAACTGCTTGATATGAGTAGTTCCTAACAATCATTTCATGCAATTATCTTTTGAGTCATTCTTAGGAAAGTAGAGAAAAGTGACAGTAGGACAAAAAGAAGCAAAAAGAAGCAGAGCAAAAGAATTTTCTTTTGAATTTTCAGAAAAGGTTTGAGTTTCTAGAATCTCAGTAGGGGTAATTTGCGAATATGGGTGGCCAATTGGTAAGATATGAGCCTATAGTTCATAAAATATTGACACAAAATCCTCAAACAGTTCAGGAATTTAGCAATTGTGTTTGGCTAAACTATTTTCTGAGGTTAGATTCCTTTAATGAGGAAGCTGCAACTGAATTTTTAAGAATTTTTTTAGAAAGGGAAGCTTCAGTGTGGGGTCTGACAGTGGATGTAATAGAAGAACAAATTGTAGAAGTAACTGGGCTTCCAATAGTAGGAAAAAATTTCTCTTCAGATGTTGTCTCTGCTAGGGAAAAATTTATAGTACCAACTGATGGACCCTTGGAGGTCTCTAAACAAGGATGCAAACGAGTGTCACTGCCCTTTCCATATTCAGAATATGTTGTATTCATAATTAGGTACTTGGCTTGCGAGGAACGCTTCTCCTATTTACATTCCTACCATTTTAAATTATTGAGTCATATGAGGCATGATTTAGCTGTTAATGTCCTGAATTTTTTGCTAAATATTTTGAAACAAAGTGCCCATGAAACCCAGAGGGGAAGGGACAACTCTATTGCCCATCATGCCCTCATTAAACTTTTAATTGAGCATTCCCTGAGGGATTTATCACCCCTTTCTTGGAAAGAATTTGTTGCCCAGAAGGGTCTGCAACTTCCAGAGCCTCTTAGAGCACTCCCTGCAGCACCTACCCCTGCAACATCTATTCCTGCAGCCTCCACACTAGAGCCCTCTACTCGAGTTCAAACTAGGTCTACTAGTAGAAGAGAAAAAGGAAAAATGAAGGTAGGAGAGTCATCTAGGGTAGAACAAACCCCAGAGTCTGACCCTCATGTTCAAAAACAATAATATTCCTCTCCTGCAGCAACACCTATTACCACTACAGTTTCACCATCATCTTCTTCTGTTGAGTCTGAATCCTCTAGGCAAGTTAGAAAGAGCAAAGCCACAAGAGTGCCTCCTGTAGTTGCAACATTGCTAAAAAGAGCTTCAGCAAGGAAACAACGTAAAGTCACCTCAACATCTACTCAACCTAAAGTTATAATAATTTCAAAGGACTCTGAAGAATGCAGTCATAATGATTCTCAGAATGTATCTGAGAATGTTCCACATAGCCCACCTATTTTTTCTGAGGAAATGCAAAATGAGCCAATAGAAGTTGACGAAGCACAACATGTTGGTATTGAAAGGGGAATGCCAAGTCTTGATGACTTGGCTGAGGCAGCTAGGAAAATTTCACAGGAAGTACAATCTCCTCCTGCACAGCAATAGGAATTTATCCTGCAACAAGAGGAAGCACAGTCTGAATAGTTGGAAGTGTCCAATGAAGCCTCATTACCCCCTGCAACTTGTCAAGTGATGGTTGTCTATAAAAAGACATTTTTGACCAAATTTTATGAATACCTTAGGACCACATGGAGGTCGGTCACATTTCAAACCTTGAGTTTCCGCCACTTAGCTAAGACTGAAATTCAACAAAGTCTTTGGGAGGAGGAGAAGAAGAAACTGAAAAGAGAAATTGAAAGGAAGAAACATGAAATCCAAGAAATGAAAAAGAAAATGGATGAAATGATGAAAATAACTGGAAAAATTGTGGAATGTAGACCACTGCCTAGGGTCTATGTTATGTGCCTAAAGGAACAATTTCTTTGGTTTCAACTAATGAGAATTTCAAGGAATTTGGACCCTGTTATTCATACAACCAAAGAATTTTATGATGCATACCAGGTAGCCCCTAGCTGGCTGAAGAATTCTTTATGTGAATTTTATTTTCATGGATTGATAATTCCCTTTGAAACAGAGTGGAATCCACTTCTTTATATTGGTAATATTCATTTAAGGTCACTCATGTCATAGGCAGCCAATGAAACTAATTATGGCAGACAATTGGAAGCCTATGAAGAGGCTGAAAGGGATGAGCCTATCCCATTGCGACCAAAAAGCTCAGATCCTTACACAATGCTGAAAACTTGGCTTACTATTGCATATGGGTTCAATAATCAAATAAAAAGAACAAAAATCTTTGATATCAGAAAGCAAGTGTATGAATAATTCAAAGGCCAACCATATCTATTTTGGAAGCTTGCCTCTTCCAGAATTGAAAAGAGGTGGGAGAAATTGACTTTTGGGCTGAGGAAATCTGAGCCAAATAGCCCCCTAAATTTTAAAGCAGCGCTTGGAAGGACAGAAAAGTATATACAGCTTAGTCTTCAGAAGAGGTTCGAGTTATGGTTGTAATAAAATTTTGACCTCCAATTTTAATGTGGCCACTTTATCCCTATCGAGCTACAAATGTTAATAAGGATACAAAAACTCGCAGATATGAAAGATGGAAACATTTTAGAGGTCTCTACTATAAATTTGGAACTATAGTTCAGAGCCATACTGCTCCTATGGATTTCAGAGAAACAACCAGGAAACTTAATGTTGGTGGACCATCATTAGGTTAAGTAGGGGGCAAATGATGAGCTCAGAATATGCTCATAATTTTAGTATTATGATGTATCTTTAATATCTTTACTCTTATTACTATGGATGTTTTAACTCTTTAATTAAAGACTTTTTATCTAAAAATGGGTAGTATCTTGTAGCAATATATTCCTATATTCCTACAGCTTAACATCTCTATGTGTCTTATTAATTACCCTGTTTGACCTCCCGAATGACTAATATAATGCATGTGGTTTTTGAATAATGAAATAGATTCAATATGTGATTAATGAATGTATCGTGTTGTTTTCCATGAGTGCTTTCTTTTGCCTATGTCGCCTTGTGCATCACAGGTTGTTAAAGGGAGCATGAACGAGTCAAGCACAGTGGATCTCAGCCCTGCAGTAAAGTCCATTTCCTGCATGACGTCGAGGAAGTTGTTCTAGTGAAGACACTCTGACCGGGTCGTTGGGAAGAAACCTAAATGATCATTAATCTGGGAAGAGTGGAATGCTAAATTCTCTCTGGATCGTGTTGAACGGATATGTTTTCATTTATGAGAAGTCTATTCCTCCGTTTCAGGATACATTTATGTCCACGTCTTTCTCTGTTAAGTTAGTTAGTTGCTTTTCTAGTTTAAATAAGTGTTCCTCCTAAGCGAGTGAGCAAGCATAGCATGTAAAAGTTAGTATGATAATAAGAAGCAGAATATGTAAGAGAGTTAGTATTATAATGAGAGATATTGTTTTGTGTTAGTTTTCATATGAGCAGAACAATGTATATCATTCTGAGTTTATGAATAAAAGTTGATGAAGTTCTGAGTTCAATTCTTGCATAACTAGTTGATGCTTGCTAAGGGGGCCCACTTAGTAAGTATCTGTAGTTAGTTAGTTAGTCATTTATTTCCTGTTGATCATAAGTTAGACTTCATTCTGGAAAGTTTCAATGCAAACTCAGTCTTATATTGTTCCTGCAGCATCGAGAATCCATCCCTGTGTTTGTTCCTGCGGCATAAGGCCAGTTCATAGTTTGTTTCTCAGTTATAGTTGTCATGATTTATGCTTTGATTAGGTTTAGAAGGCTTCTCATTACATTCCTATAGCATAAGTAGAATTCCTTTCACGCATTTATTTTTGGTAAATCGTAACTGAAACTAGTTCTTCATGCACATATAGTGTCGCTCCATTTCAAGTATATGTTCCTTGGTTTGACATTGTAAATGAACTACCATAAGAAGATGTTAGTCGCCTGCTAGAATGTCCAATTTCCAAGTTAGGATTTTCCGTGACTTTTATATCCTTTTTTGGACGCAACCAAACCCCTCAAATGTGTCCTCCAAATCTGAAATGTGAGATTCTACAAACAAGGAACCAATGTCTGACAAATAAGAATCCCAATCAAGAAGACAATCATAATCTTGTTGCTCAAGAATGATGGAAGTAGTTAATGAAGGTGAATCAACTATCTCTGATAAAGAATTAGAAACCTTTGAAGCAACCACAACCTCATCTAAAGTCTCAACAACCTCCAAAGGATCACAAGCATGGTTTATCTTCTCTGAAGAACAAAGATACACATTGGTATTAGAAGTAGAGTCATCGAGAGATGACAGAGTATCAAGATCTCCAAATGATTCTCAAAGGTAAGTCCAAAGAGAATAAGGGCTCTTAAAATGAAAAAATGAATCCAAAAGGTCCTCGTCATTGATATGCTCAAAAATAACTCCATAGATTCTAGCCCTAAATGCTTTCCAAATTGTATACCTACTACGTGTTTTTAGAACAAGAACTTCATTTTACAAATATGGAAATATATTCTCCTCACTAAGATGGGTGAGAAGAAAATCACTCCATTTCCTAAAGTTCCTTTTCTCCAATGAAAACATTATAACTGAATTCCTCAAAAAAATTCAAAGATAGTGCTTTCAAAAACTTCTAAGAAAGAAATAAACATGATTTTTAGCAAAACTTGATGCAACCCATTGTTGATCTCCATGTTAACACAAAGCAACTCTATTGAACACACAAACAGGTCAATCACCACACACAAGATAGCCTCTTCATAGCATGTGAGACTTTCTCACACCAAAAAAAGGGACTAAGAGGCTATTTAAATAGAAAAAAAGACCCCACACTGCCAATTTGGGATAATGCTTCCAGCAATAGCTTCAAAAGAACATTCTGCAACCTTCTTGGAAACCCTAAATAAATATTTCAAATAAAAAACTTTATAAAATATAAAGTTTGATACCAAGTTTGTCCTCCAGTGAAGAAAAAACAAGCCTCTGTAAAAAAAGTGCCTCCAAATAGCAATGAAACCACCTCAACTCAGACAAAAATTGATGCATCTCTCAATGCCTAGCATAGCACAGCCAAAAATTCCTTCAATACAAAAAAATATGCTAGGAAACAACAAGAGATGTTCCTTCAATACAGTGAATGAAATATGGGTCTACTAAAGGTGTCCAGGCACTATCTTTTAGACCTTCACAAGTTGCCCAGGAAGGCATGGGAGTCTCCAAATGTACTTCAAACCTTTACAACTTTCCCAAGAGGCATTTTTTTTCTTTTGTCATCTATCGATGGTTTAGGGATCATTTGGACTATAAATATGAAATCAGAAAAAGGATCATTGGGAGACACAAGGGAACAATCACTTTCCATTGCATCTGCATGTCGATTATCCTTTCACAATGTATCATCGATCATATATGAGTCAAATTTATCTAATAATGTCATCATGAGCTCTTTATATCAAATGAGCTTATCATGTTTTTCTTGATATGAACCATTTATTTGTTGAATAACTCATAGGGAATCACCAAATATAGAGATGTGTCAGAAACCTAATGCTACGCTGCATGTATACCAACTATTAAAGCTTCATACTCTATAGTGTTAGTGTTATAGGAAGTTTAGATGAAAAGATGAGGGAATAGGCTTACCTAAAGGAGGAATTAATATAACCCCTGCTCTAGAGCCAATTCGACACTTAGAACCATTAAAGTACAATTCCCATATTTCATTTTCTTTTTGAATAGTTAACACATTCTCATCAGGGAATGAGTCTATATTAGGTAATGCTAAGGGAGAGGGAGCATCAACTAATTGGTCAATCAAGGCTTTCTGTTTGATTTCCTTTTGAGAGACAAATTTAAGAATAAATTTACTTAAAAATATAACCCACTTAGGTAAGCATCTTGATAAATCTGCTCTAGCAAAAAGGTGTTTTAAAGGATCAAATTTCATCATCACATGAATTTCTACATTTAATAAGTAGTCTCAATTTACTAGTGGCAAATAATTTATAGTCAAACATTGTTTTTCTATCGTTGTAGATTTTTTCTCATAATCAACCAAGGTTTGGCTAATGTAATAAACAAGATGTTCTCAACCATTTTCATCTTGTTGAGCCAACAATGTTGCAAGAGCATGGGCTAATGTTGTTGTATATAGGATAAACAATTTGTCTTGCATAATGGATTGTAAAACATGTGGAGTAGCAAGATAGTCTCTCAAACTCTCAAAGTCTTGTTTACAATCCTCATTCCACTTAAACTAAACCTCTTTATTAAGGAGTTGCATAAAGGGTAATGTTTGGTCTATTGAAGATGCTACAAATTGACGGATAGCTTGATTTCGTCCTTGTAAAGTGCACAATTGAGAAATGTTTTTAGGAGGTAGAATGTTAATGATAGCATCAATTTTCTTTGTGTCCACCTCAATGCCTCAGTGAGATACTATAAAACCCAAAAAAAATCCACTATCGACACCAAAGACGATTTTTTAGATACAATCTCATGTTATATTTTCACATTCTTTCAAATATTTTCTGAAAAATATTCACATTGTCTTGTCAAGTTAAAGATTTAGCTAGAATATCATCAACATAATCTTCCAAGATCTTGTGTATGTAATCATGAAATATCAATGTCATAGATATTGATATGTTGTGCTTGCATTATTTAATCCAAAAGGCATAATCACCCAAAATGATGTTCTCCAAGCTATAGTAAATGTTTTCTTGTATTGATCTTGAGGATTTATAAAGATTTGATTATATCTAGAAAACCCATCCATAAATGACAACAAAACATTTCCCACAATAGAATCTACTATCATGTCAATGTTAGGAAGGTGAAATCATCTTTTAAAGATTCTTTATTCAAATGATGAAAATTTGTAAACATCCTAATATTATTATCAGGTTTTGTAATTATAAAAATGTTTGAGATCCAAGGAGAATAATCGATAGGTTGTATAAAACTAGCTTTAGGAAGTTTTTCAATCTTAGCCTTAACCAGTAAAGCTATCTTAGGATTCATCTTTTGTATCTTTTGTCTTACCAGTTTAGCGTCTTCCTCAAGAACTATGTTGTGTCTCATTATCTTAGCATCGATACCTGACATGTCCAAATAAGTCCAAGCAAAAAGTTCATGAAATTTGTGTAGTAATGTTGCATGATCTTCTTGTTCATCTTATCAAGGCACTATCCTATTTGAATCACTCTTTCTTCATTAGTTGTATCCATCGGTATGTTGATTGTATCTCCCAAAAGAAGCATTTTATCTCAAAATTTTGGAATTATGCTCATCTTTTTCATTGTCAATCTCATTAATTTCCTTCTCTTCATCCACCTTTTTAGTAGTAACCACAACACAAGTAACCCATTTTTTCTTAGGGAGAGTAAATGACTTGTCATAAACTCCTAACATTTCTTTCAAAGCTTCATCATCTTAAAAGTATTACAATGATTCTTCAAATGATGTGTCAATCAATTCAAGATGTTTCAAAGTGAGAGTTGTCTTAGGGGAGTTACACATGATGGTGTTGATGTTGAGTGAGGGTCTTTTTATTGCTTATGTTATCTTAGTTCAGGACAATATCCAAGACCACTTTGTGTTTCTTGTGTGTTAGGCTCAGGAACATGAAGGCCTTGTTCTTTTCTTCCACATCCTTTTCCATTATAACCAAGTTGTTTCATGAGCTCATAACATCTTCCATAAAGTTTCTTCATCTCTTTCAGATTCAATGGTTGTTAGTAGTCTATCTCATCAAAGTTCATTGTATAAATTGTGTCTTCTTCTAGAGTGGATGAAGTAGATACGTGTGAAGTTTCTTTAAAATTTTGCATTATCATTATCATTGGCTCTTTTTTAGTTTTGGTTTCCTTCGTTATAATTTGGTATTCTCCCATGAATGCTGGTGTGAAATCTAAGGAACCCCAATCATCTTCTAATAATTTAGTGACTTCCTCAATGTTATTCGTCCTTCATGATTTCCACTTGTGTAGTTTGTATCAATTTTTTCAAGGACTTTGTTTATCTTTCTCAACATGCAAACAACTTTCAGGTTCAGGCTCAGCCTTGATTGTGTAAAATTTGTTGTTATAGACATACTTCATTACACAGTGAAGGGTTGAAGGCACAACATTCATTTCATGAATCTATGGTCTCTCCAAGAGGAGATTGTAAGAAAAATCATGAGGCATAACATGGACCAGATTTTATAATGTTACCTTCCCAAATTTAATAGGTAATGTGATGAATCCAAGTGATTATTTTCCTATGTTGTCAAACCCATAGATAGACAAAGAATTAGGGACAATGCCAGTCTTATCCATACAAATCTTCTCCAAAAGGCTCACACTACACACATTAAGGGTCAAACCATTATCAACAAGAGTTTTCTTTATCCCAATTTGATTAACGATGGCTATTATCATGAATGCTTCATGTCATTTTTGAAATTTCAAGGAGGGTAACTCTTTTTAGTGAAAAAAATATCTAAATTATCCTCATTCATTCCTTGAACTAGTGTTTCCACATCATTTGAATTTGTATTAGGAGGAACCATAACTTTTTGCAAGGCTATTTGAAGCATACTATGGCAATTTGGTGAAGCTTGAATAAGATCCCAAAGGGATATCTTAGTGGGTGTATTCTTAAGTTGTTCAACAAGATCATATTCCTTTCCACTATTTGAAGGTAAACGAGGAGCACTAGGCAAGATAGGTTGAGGCAAAAGTAATGAAATATGAGTGGTTTGTTCTTGCCTATTGTTCCTTGTATTATATGTGTGAGCAACGATATTGTAACCCATTTGTTGTGAAACATTGTCATTGTTAAGTGAAGGCTTGTTTTTAGGTGGTTCTAGGATAAGCACATGTTCGTTTGGAACTTGAGGTTTTTGTGAGGGAGGGTAAATGATAAGTTGAGGTGTGATTGTGTTAACGTCTCTATGTTTCAGTTTTTCATGACAAGCCTTAGTGGATGGACCTTTCAAGGTGAATTCCTTAAGGGCTTCATCTAACATGTCAAAGTCATCACAACTAAAGGGCTTGAGGGATAAGCTAACTTGGAAAAATAGATTTGACATAATCAAATAACTATGCTTTCTCGAAGGGATTTTTTGTTTCTTTTGATGTTTTTGCTTTTTGCTTTTGTTTTCTAATGATTGCAAAATTTAAACTAATGTATCTAATGATGCAATAATGTTGGAAATGAAACCAAAAAAATGTAGAAGCCTAACACTACTTTTAAATGAAATATGAAAGAAATTTTTTCACAATGTTGTAAAATCTAATTAAATGAATAAAAATTTCAATGCACAAGAAAATTGTTTCAGGTAATTAATTCTTAGGTCTAATAACAAAAATAGAAATGCAGATCATATACCAAAAACCATTGAATTTTTTTTTTCTAAAAAATGTCTATACATGGACTCATTTGCCCTAGAAAAATGGGTCCTAGATGATGGTTTTTTAAATTTGACTTTTGTATTTTTGAGGTGATCCTATGTGTTGGTTGTTGTTGATTTGTAATAGACAATTTTGTAACATATTTTTTAGATTTGATACTTCTAAATGAAAGTTTGACTAGCGTTGAATGATGAACAATGTAACTAATTCTAATGTGCATTATGAATCTAAATGATTGAATGATGATTTTAATGCTAATACTATGCAAAATAAATTCAGATCTAGTGCAATTTCTTTTTATTTTTAGTGATTTTAAGCAATGCAAAGATGCAAATTTAACCCTAAATGCAATGTTCACCAATGAAAAATTAAATTATCCCTAAATGTAATGCAAATATAATGTGCAAATCTAATGCAATCTATTGTAAAACTAAGATCTAGGGTTGAAAGGACTCCAATTCTAAGAATTTTTTTATACAAGGTCAGGTTCACCAAAATGAAATGAAAAAAATAGGATATAGGGGTGTCCCAAAATGAAAAAGGAGATCCAAAGAGAGACAAAGGGGTCCTATCTTTCCTCAATTCATTACAAAATGAGATCCACACCAAGAATTAACTATCAACCCTTAAGTGAGTCAACCCAATATTTGAATCTACTAATTTCCCTTTTACCTAGGAAAAGGCTCTAGATCAAATAACACTTTGGGGAGAAAGATTTAAAATAGCAAAAAAACTTCAAGTTTAGATCTACAAAGTGCATTAAAGAGATTCAACATAAAAAAGAAGGAATTGGTTAAATTTTTGAAGAAACTAAAGATAATAAATGTTGTGCATCCATCAAAACTTGTTGTTTCTACAACCCTAATAGGGACTCATTCACCCTATGGTGAATGGGTCCTAGCAGGCTTTTCTAGAAAACTCTTAATTTGAATTTGAGGCTTAGGAGTTGTGAAAACTTCTTGTCTTTGCAACCCTAATAGGGACTCATTCACCCTATGGTGAATGGGTGCTTGTAGGATTTTCCAAAAAACTCTAAATCTAAATTTGAAGCTCCATACCTACAATTCTTTCTTGTAACTTGAAATCCCCACTCCTGGATCTAGATCTGTTAGAAATCAACAAAAAAAAATTGATGTTTGTTGGTGGATAGGGTTTTCCTCAATCAAACATCAAGTTTGTTAATTAAACCTTGATGATAAATAGAAATCTGAAACATGAAACGTGTGTACAATCCTAACCTTAAGTGTGTCTAAGATTAATATTTCTAATAATGCAAAGAAATCCTAATTAAGTGTGCTAGAATAGGATCCTAAATGAACATGAACAATAGATAAGGCCTACTTTAGGAGATCTCAAATCTCCTTAATAAGTCACAAGTCTAAATATACCTCTCTTTAAGCTAAAAGTGTAATAATCATAGAAGATGGAATCACTTAAGAAACAATTCATTAGGCTCGGTTGAATCTCATAGTGCTTCTCCAAAAACCTAGAATCCATCATGATACTCCATAGGCATCTATCACCAATTATTTAATAATGTTTGATCTTTGATGAAAAAATGAGTTTGAAGACCTGCAAAAATAATAAAAAGTTGCTCCAAGACTTCACTTTTGCTTCCTCCTTACTCTTGAATGCAAATTCTTGTGATATCATATGAAACCCTTTTCTTGCTAGTGAAAAATGGATGTGAAACTTAGACTTCTAGGCTTCCTTCTCTAATTTTCCAATTATCAGATCCTAAAATTTGACATGTGAAATTTTAATTTGAAACCTCAAAATATTTCCAAAAATGTATTTTAAAGGAGGGTCCTAGGTCTATGTGAGGACCCATTCACCATAAGGTGAATGGGTCCTAGGCCACTTACCTAGGACACACATTAGTCAAGGTTGAACATTATGTTAAAAAAGGGTTCTAGGTCTAAGTGAAGACCCATGTTCACCCTATGGTGAATGGGTCCTAAGTCACTTACCTATGACACACATCTTCCAAATTTAAGTGTTTTGTAATGGTATTTATGAATTTCGGGTTTTATCCCTTGAAAATTGTAATTAATTAAGCTTAAATTTGAATTAAAGGGGCTAATTAAGGGAGATTAACCTCAATTAATTAATAAATTCCTAGATTAATGTGAAAGTGTAAAGGTGTACACCTTAGAACACCAAAAATATGGCACAAATAAGTCCATTTTATTAAAAAGGGCCCTAAACTCAATGTGAATATGAAAAACATATTACAACACTAAATTAAGGCATAATTAAGCTCATTTTATTATTAATTATTCTCAAATTAAGTGTGAAAAAGGGATAGTTTTTCCTACACTACACCACTATTGTGGGATCACCTAGTGCACCAACAACACTACAAACTATGATGTTCTAATGTTGGAGTTGACTATTAGTTATAAACATAGTGTAAATTACTTGATGTTTTGTGGAGACTAAGAACTAATTATCTCATATATGAGAGATTCCTATGCAACAAAGGATAAGAGGTTTAATGTGTAATACAATGCTATTTGGGACTTCATGGATCTATTTGTAGTAGCTAGTATTGAATGGATAGATATATCGAAAACAATTACAACAGATGCTTTAGTTGTTATTGGTAGGTCAAGAATTACAAAAAAGATGTATGAACAATCACCAAGACACCACTACGGTAGGAAATAACACCATGCAATACTTTTTGGATGACCTACAGACACATAGCTATGTACAATGACACATCCCCACACTAGGAGAAGGTTATATAAGCATTTGACTTCATAGGAAAAAATAGACATGGAAAGAGAGATTATAACTAATTTAGATTCTACATAAGTATGTGTGATGTTTATATTTATGATTACAATAAATATTGTACACTAAATGAGGAACACACACACACGCATTAGTAGACCTACACTATGATGTCTATATATGTGTATAGTTATGTGAATTTAAGTTATGTTGTGCATATATTAGATACCTCACTAATCTAATTTTCTTATTATTACATCATCTTGGCGTGAATTTCTCTGGCATAAATAATTTTGGCATCAAGATTGTATTTATTGTCAATATTTATTTCTATTGCTAGGACTCTAGTTTGTTGGTGTGATAGAACAAAATTTATCAAAACAAGAAAAATACACGTGCTAAAAATAGTACCAAGGAAATGAGTATTAATGACATTTGTTACAAGAAAAGAGATGTATGATAACACACAATATGTCTTATCCTATGAAAGGAGGTGAAAAATGGGGTGAAGGGAATTCTAAAAGATGCAATTAGTAAAGTAGGTATGATGAAACCATTAGGGATGAATACAAGGATTAATTAGAATTAAAATTTGAAACTCCCATGAGAAAATGAGATAATAATAATTTGAGTGAGATTTTTTTTGAAGAAGTTGATAATGTTATGAGATGCACATATAAGAAGAAAACAGGTGGAAATAGACACAAGAAAGACATGTGAGATACTACAAAAGGATGCATAAGACCAGGAAGCTTCAATTGAGTGTACCAAAGGATTGTTGATAAGAACACTAAAAATATTGAAAGTGATAAGAATCCACTAACACATGGATAGATAGTTACTATGCCACTAAATAACTAGATATGTCCAACATAAGAATCATAATTAGTAAAAATATTTAAGATTGACTAATCAAAATTTTAAAATTAAAACCACTAAATTAGACCAAATAATACTTAAAATTTAGTAAGTAAAAATGTATGTACCAAAAAAACGATGATATAAAGTTTAGAATATCACGAAAGATAAAAGAACATAGAAAAATTGTAAAAGTGAAATGTGCAATCTAACAAGTGAAGAATGATCGAAGAGCATTACATTATTTAACAAAATGTCATTAGCTAATGAAAAATTAGTTAAAGTCGTATCTTCCAAGATAAAAAAAAATTACACCTTGAAGAGGTGAACCCCCAAGATCGAGAGTAGCAAAGAGGCATTCGTCACTTAGCTTCTTTTGGACATCATTTGGGTTGCCATTGTGGGGGAATAGGGAATAAAGAAGAGCTTGTCTATTTCGTTGGCTGCTTCAAAGATTTGGGGCTGGTGTGTATTGTCCTCGAACCATACAGAGAAAAAGACTTGCCATTATGAACTCATGACTATTTTTAAATATAATTCAATTTAAAGTCATTTATCGATTAAATCTTAATATAAATGTGATGTACTAATTGATTGATAAATGATTTACATAGTCTGTAAACGAAGTTTTGAAGTCGTATGAAGAGAGGGGTTTATCTTGGAAGGGAAGAGTTGATACAGAGTGATTGAAGTGTTGATGTAAATTTTCTTCTTAAGATTTTTGCTTTCATCATGATGATGGATTGCGGAGTGTGATCTCAAACATTCATACAAAAGTTCTCATGATCAAATCCAGAAATCATTAAAAAAGAACATTATGAATTGTGAAATCTTGATATCATTAAAAGAGTTGATACCCTTAAAATCGTCAGTAGAGAAGAAAAACTTGAATCCCTTGACACAGACTTGACCGGCCTGGAACATGTCGCGTCAATACCTCTGCTATACGCCAGCTTAATGACATTTATTAGTACAAAGTCTAGTCAAAGAAGTCGTGACTCTCGCAAGTCATGGCATAATAGAATTTGGAGAATCGTCTCGAGAAATAACACGCACCCGGCAAATTGAAACGAAATTGTGCAGTTGCCGTTCTCTTCAGGGCTAGACTCCAGAATTCACTTTAGAAATAAGAAATGCACGGCACGCGAGAAAAATTGTTCGCATTTCTATCAGTAAAAATGCGTGTCGTTCTGAGTCAAAGAAGTCGCGACTGTAGCAAGTCATGGCGTAATTGAATGTGGGGAATTGACTCCGGAAATAACACGCACCCCGTCAATTTGGAGCATCCGCCGTGCTCTATCGGCGAAAATAGGTGTCGTTCTCCAAACAGTCGTGCTCCGTACAGGAGAAAATAGTAAAGACATCCTTCAAATCTAGAGAGTCGTTCACGGCGGGGAAGAAATAGTAAAGAAATCCCTCAAAATTTCAAAATAAATCAAACTTAAGTAGGGGAGAGGGGCCTATGGTGGAGTGGGGTTTAATAGTGGGGACATAAGTTATCCTCAATGGGTCTCATAGTGAAGCACCTTAATATCCAATTGCAGAACACTTTTATCCATAAAGTACACAAACTAACAAATCATGTGATGCCCCATCAACGCACCAATAAAACACCACTTAGTGCACCACTATTGGTCTCACTTTTTTTTTGGGCCTTTTTTGGATACCTAAACAAAAAGCATGTTGATGTGGCATCATATTGATGATGTGGCCCTAAAACGAAATATAGAAGCACATGAGTTGTCAAATAAACTATTGTACAAAATTGGGAGTGATTTGAAATTTCCACATAGGATTTTGAGAAACACGAAGTTAAGTTGCTCCATTATGGGCCCCTCTCCCCTACTCGTAGTTCCGTTTTATTCACACTTTTCAAATTTCCTAAGAAAACTTACGTGCATAAGTGTTACTTTTATTATCTTCTATTTATTTATTTTTTGGCAAAAAGTAAAATATATTCCTTCAAAATATCAGAATTAGGAGAATCTAGGAGATAAAAGATAAGCACAAATGAACAATGCACAATATTGTATTTAGATGACCTAAATTACAATGAGTTCAAAGTCTTGTATATATAGGCAAGGATGAGGCAATCAACCTATATGAAGTGAATTGACAAGTGTCTCATGAAATGGCACAAAAGAGTAGGCAAGTGTCCTATAGGTGTCAACCTTAGGAACACTTGGAGTGTGCAAACCAATAACCTCTATGACCAAGTTATCAACCTTGTGTGCCAAGTGTTGAGTGACCTTTGAGGTGAGATAGAAAGACTTCCAACCTCAAAAGGTGTGTCCATGAGGTTAACCAAATAACTTGGTAACCTCTAGAAGTTAAAATGTTACACATTTGGTTTGTCTAACCTCATCAACTTAAATATGCACTTAAATATAGTGAATAGATTAATTATTCACACTAACACCCCCTCTTAGGTGATACTTGGGGAGATCACAAATGTGCAATTAGATAGCAATGGGTCTCGACTAGAGGCCATGTTAGGTACCCATGTAAAATGCATTCTCTCATAAAGTGGAGTAAAGGAAAAAACCTAGTGGAAACAAAACTCCTCTCCAAGAAAAGAGAATTAGAAGGATTTAAGACCTTCTGAAAATATGCCCCTTGATGATAGGAACATGATCTGATGAATAACTCTTGAAGCATGTAGAAGTTATAAACTCTCTCAATGATGAACTCATATTTGTTGGAATCAACAAATCTCCAAGAAATGTGGATCAAGATGTGAGATACAAAACATTACATGAGTGAACATATGAACACTACTCAACCAATCTACTCAAAGTTCAAACTTTGTGAAGTTGATCATATAGATATAGTACTATGATGAG
Source organism: Sequoia sempervirens (assembly GCA_007258455.2). Lineage (NCBI taxonomy): Eukaryota > Viridiplantae > Streptophyta > Pinopsida > Cupressales > Cupressaceae > Sequoia > Sequoia sempervirens. The sequence continues at coordinate 438,329,502 of VDFB02086081.1, read as the reverse complement.
GAGTACTAGAATCTGAAAAATGTGATCCATTGAGATAATCCACCATACAAGAGATCAAGATAGAAGGTTCATGAGGCCTTCCAAAGAGAATATTATTCCATTGCTTCATTGAAAGAAAATAACACATTATAATCCCTCCTTAATACTAAGAGAAATAAGTAGATAAAATGAGATTGGGAGTGTGCAAGGAATGCAGAGATGTACATGTTATGCTCCAAGGCACACTTGCACGAGGTGAGAATCATGAGGAGACATTGGTGTGATGTTAAATCACAAGGATCCACAATTGTGATGTTAAATCAAGGCTCTAGACAACCCCCCATTACACTTTATAATGTAGTGTAGGTACAAAATTTCCTTAATTCCCTTCCTAAGTAACACACATTTAGTTTTATATCACTTTATATGAGTGCAATTACAAGATTTTTTCTATTACAAGTTCTTCAAAGTTTATTATCATGAGGTGGATTAAGAAGACATAGATTAACTTATGTCTTACAAACCTCAATAAAAGACAAAAACTTAAAATTAAACCCCATTATGATGACCCCCCCTTTTGCCAAATTCATAGCAAAAAGAATTCACTTCCTCTTTTACAAATTTTAACTATGGAAAAAAATTGCACCTCCCCCCATACAGTCTCACTTTGCCAAATTCATTGCAAAAGAATTGACTTCCTCTTTTACAAATTTTTAACTATGGAAAAAAATTGCACCTCCCCCCATATAGTTTTCCTTTGCCAAATTCATTGCAAAAAGAATTCACAAGGCATGCCAATTTCAAGGGACTATGCTCCCTTACTAGAGGGGTCTTTTCTTCCTTCTTTCCTTTTCTTTTAGGAGATTTTTCTCCTTCTACTAAATTCTTTTCTCTTCTTTGAAAAACAAAAGCTTTCTTTTTCCAGTTCCTCTTCACTCTCAGTATGTACCACATCAACCTTTATTCTTTTTGCACTTGTTTCTTTTGTAGAGGCTTGAGAATTTTTCTTCCAGATCAACTATGGTCTTTCCTCTTCCTCTCCTTCTTCATCTTCACAACTTAAGTACTTTTCCCTGGTGGCCTTTTCTTTCCTTCTCCTCTTAGGAGTCTGATATGTCTCTCGAGTGTTGGATGTAGCTTTCTTCTTAGAACTTCCTACAAGCTTAGTTCTGGAGGACTTCAAAATAACTTAGGAGAGGTGGCAGAGGTCCTCACTCACCTTCTTGTGCTTGGAGTACCCTACAAAGCAATAGAAATGAATATTGGTTTCTCTACAAAACCCTTGGATGGGTTCACCATCTCCAACATTGTTTTCATCTTCTCTACATTCTCCGCTATGCCCTTCTTCTCAAGGTTTGCTTGGATAGATTTCTCTGCATAAGTGTCAAACCTATCCACAATTGGATCTCTAGGTTTTCTTAACATGATCTCTACAAGACCAATAAGCTCTGCTTCAATAACTTCATATCCAATCTCCAAAACCCAAAAATCTCTAGGTTCAACTACTTCCATAAAGCAATGGTCTCTGCTAACCATTTAAAGGTTATATCATTCTTATATTTTTCAACTACACTTGTCAGAATCGTTTATCTTTCTTGCTTTTTTCCTTGAAATGTCTAATGAAGCTCCATAATATAGATTTTTGGGTCTCTAGGCTACCCAACCTTCTCAAATGATCTCTTGTTTGAGTTACAACATGAATATTGTCCAACCACACAATGTTCTTTTTATCGGGAACTTCTCTAAGAAAGTAACATAGTAAGCATTTAATTAGGGCACAATACCAGAAGGGGTACCTTGATTCCTTGGTATTTTGTAGGTTCTCCATCAAGTGTTGTCTCAAGAGTTCACACAAATCTATGTGCAAACCTTTATTTACCATTTGGTGAGTGGCGTGGATTGCAGTAGCAAAAATTAAATTTTCTCTATTTGTACAAAAAGTCTTATACCCAATCATCATTGATGCATATTTCACGGCTATATTATCAATATCTTTCACCATTAGGGCATGTTTATCAAACATGAATAACTAGAATTGTTGCTATAACCTTCCAGTGAAGAAAAAAAAGCCTCTGTGAAAAAAATGTGCTTCCAAACAGCAATGAAACCACCTCAACTCAGACAAAAAATGATGCGTCTCTCAATGCCTAGCATAGCACAGCCAAAAATTCCTTCAATACAAAAAAATATGCTAGGAAACAACAAGAGATGTTCCTTCAATACAGTGAATGAAATGTGGGTCTACTAAAGGTGTCCAGGCACTATCTTTTAGACCTTCACAAGTTGCCCAAGAAGGCATGGGAGTCTCCAAATGTACTTCAAACCTTTACAAGTTTCCCAAGAGGCATTTTTTTTCTTTTGTCATCTATCGATGGTTTAGGGATCATTTGGACTGTAAATATGAAATCAGCAAAAGGATCATCGGGAGACACAAGGGAACAATCACTTTCCATTGCATATGCATGTCGATTATCCTTTCGCATTATATCATCGATCGTATATGAGTCAAATTTATCTAATAATGTCATCATGAGCTCTTTATATCAAATGAGCTTATCATGTTTTTCTTGATATGAACCATTTATTTGTTGAATAACTAATAGGGAATCACCAAATATAGAGATGTGTCAGAAACCTAATGCTACACTGCATGTATACCAACTATTAAAGCTTCATACTCTGTAGTGTTATTTGTACATAGGAAGTTTATATGAAAAGATGAGGGAATAGGCTTACCTAAAGGAGGAATTAGTATAACCCCTGCTCTAGAGCCAATTCAACACTTAGAACCATTAAAGTACAATTCCCATATTTCATTTTCTTTTTGAATAGTTAACACATTCTCATCAGGGAATGAGTCTATATTAGGTAATGCTAAGGGAGAGGGAGCATCAGCTAATTGGTCAGTCAAGGCTTTCCGTTTGATTTCCTTTTGAGAGACAAATTAAAAAATAAATTTAGTTAACAATATAACCCACTTAGGTAAGCATCTTGATAAATCTGTTTTAGCAAAAAGGTGTTTTAAAGGATCAAATTTCATCATCACATGAATTTCTACATTTAATAAGTAGTCTCAATTTACTAGTGGCAAATAATTTATAGTCAAACATTGTTTTTCTATCATTGTAGATTTTTTCTCATAATCAACCAAGGTTGGGCTAATGTAATAAACAAGATGTTCTCGACCATTTTCATCTTGTTGAGCCAACAATGTTGCAAGAGCATGGGCTAATGCTGTTGTATATAGGATAAACAATTTGTCTTGCATAGTGGGTTGTAAAACATGTGGAGTAGTAAGATAGTCTTTCAAACTCTCAAAGTCTTGTTTACAATCCTCATTCCACTTAAACTGAACCTCTTTATTAAGGAGTTGCATAAAGGGTAATGTTTTGTCTATTGAAGATGCTACAAATTGATGGATAGCTTGATTTCATCCTTGTAAAGTGCACAATTGAGAAAAAAATTTAGGAGGTAGAATGTTAATGATAGCATCAATTTTCTTTGTGTCCACCTCAATGCCTCAGTGAGATACTATAAAACCCAAAAAAAATCCACTATCGACACCAAAGACAATTTTTTAGATTCAATCTCATGTTATATTTTCGCATTCTTTCAAATATTTTTTGAAGAATATTCACATTGTCTTGTCAAGTTAAAGATTTAGCCAGAATATCATCAACATAATCTTCCAAGATCTTGTGTATGTAATCATGAAATATCAATGTCATAGATATTGATATGTTGTGCTTGCATTATTTAATCCAAAAGGCATAACCACCCAAAATGATGTTCTCCAAGCTATAGTAAATGTTTTCTTGTGATGATCTTGAGGATTCATAAAGATTTGATTATATCTAGAAAACCCATCCATAAATGACAAAAAAACATGTCCCACAGTAGAATCTACTATCATGTCAATGTTAGGAAGGTCAAATCATCTTTTAAATATTCTTTATTCAAATGATGAAAATTTGTGCACATCCTAATATTATTATCAGGTTTTGCGACTGTAAAAATGTTTGAGATCCAAGGAGAATAATCGATAGGTTGTATAAAACCAACTTTAGGAAGTTTTTCAATCTTAGCCTTAACCAGTAAAGCTATCTTAGGATTCATCTTTTGTATCTTTTGTCTTACCAGTTTAGCGTCTTCCTCAAGAACTATGTTGTGTCTCATTATCTTAGCATCGATCCCTGACATGTCCAAATAAGTCCAAGCAAAAAGTTCATTAGATTTTTGTAGTAATGTTGCATGATCTTCTTGTTCATCTTTATCAAGGCACTATCCTATTGGAATCACTCTTTCTTCATTAGTTGTATCCATCGGTATGTTGATTGTATCTCCTGAAAGAAGCATTTTATCTCAAAATTTTGGAATTATGGTCATCTTTTTCATTGTCAATCTCATTAATTTCCTTCTCTTCATCCACCTTTTTAGTAGTAACCACAACACAAGTAACCCATTTTTTCTTAGGGAGAGTAAATGACTTGTCATAAACTCCTAACATTTCTTTCAAAGCTTTAACATCTTAAAAGTATTACAATGATTCTTCAAATGATGTGTCAATCAATTCAACATGTTTCAAAGTGAGAATTGTCTTAGGGTTGTTTATGTCATGCCTTCAACCCTTCACTGTGTAATGAAGTTTCTACTGGAAGGTTGTTTCTTGGACTTCCAAGAGAATACTACAAAACCAAGACTAAAATTATAACTAGAATTAGACTTTCGATCATCTATGGAACCTCCCCAATCTGAATCTATATAGCCAATCAACTTACTATGCTCTGAATGCTTAAATCTAAGACCATAACTCAATGTCCCTCTAACATATCTAAGAATCCTCTTAGTTGCACTCCAATGTGTTTTCTTAGGCTCTGACATGAACCTAGATACCAAGCTCACTACATATGTGATGTTTGGTTGAGTAGTATTTAAGTAGATCGAACTTCCAATCTACTATCTATATAGAGTAGGGTCCACTAGATCTGACACATCTAAGCTAGACAACTTAAGTCCAACTTCAATAGGTGTTGCAACTGGTTTACAACTCTTCATCTGAAACTTCTGTAGGATGTCTGAAGCATATTTTTTCTGAGACATGAATATTTCATCTTTATTTTTCCATACTTCTATACCAAGAAAATAGTGCATCTGTCCCAAATCTGTTATCTCAAATTCAACAACCATAGCTGCTCTAAACTCTACAAATAAAGTTGAATTATTTCCAATATAGATAAGATCATCAACATAGAGAACTAAGATAAAAATATCCTTAGCTGAGCTCCTAATATAAAGATTTGGATCTGACTGACTTCTTAAGAAACCTTTCTGTTGTAGGTATGAATCTATCCTTGAATACCATGCTCTTGGTGCTTGCTTAAGACCATACAAGGCTTTCTTTAATCTGTAAACATAATGTTCTTTAGAGGGTATTCCAAAACCTCTAGGTTGAGAGACATACAGTTCCTCATCAATATATCCATTCAAAAAAGCACTCTTTACATCCATTTGATAAACTATCCAACTCTGTCGAGTTGCCAAAGCCAAAACCAATCTAATAGTATCCATTCATGCTACAAGTGCAAATGTTTTAGTGTAATCAATACCTTCTTGTTGAGTGTATCCTTTGGCTACCAATCTAGCCTTATGCTTATCAATGCTTCTATCAGATTTATACTTAGTTTTATAGACCCATCTTGTACCAACAATTTCCTTACCAGGAGGTAGCTAAACCAAATCCCATGTGTCATTCCTTTCAATTGTTTCTATCTCACTATGCATTGCTTCAATCCACTCACCTTTTTCTTGAGCTTGTTCAAATGTTTGTGGTTCACTACTTTCCATGATTTAAGTCATCAAAGCATAATTCACTTTCTCTCATGATCTTGTTGTCATTTTCTCAAAATTTGAATCCAACATAAGAGTTGAAGGATGATTCTTTTCTATCCTTTTTTGATATTTTTGATACTTTCTTGCTCCTGGACTAGAAGACTCGGGTTCATTTTCTTCTTCTTCTCCTTCTTCAACTTCATCAATCATTATCTCTTTTCCCTTTGTTTCATTTTCCTTGCTATATTCTTCTGCTTCATTGAATACCACATCTCTATTTATAACAAGCTTCTTTCCTATTGGGTCATACAATCTACATGCTTTATTTTATGATCCATACCCAATAAAAATACATTTTAGGCCTTTATCATCTAACTTAGACCTTTTTTCTTTTGGTATGTGTGCATAAGCAACACAACCAAATACTCTCAAGTGATCAACACTTGGCTTTATCCTAGACGATGCTTGTTCAGGAGTCATTCCTTTAACTGCTTTTGTAGGACTTCTATTTAGAAGATACACTATTGTGCATACTACTTATGCCCAATAAATTTTATCTAAATTCTCCTCTTTCATCATGCTCCTTGCCATTTCAACAATTGTCCTATTATTCCTTTCAGCAACTCCATTTTGTTGTGGAGTGTAGGAAGTAGTGAACTCTCTTTTGATTCCTTTTTTTTTGAAAAAATCTAAAAATTGATTTGATTTGTATTCACCTCCATTGTCTAACCTTATCACTTTGATGTACTTACCACTTTGTTTCTCAACCAACTTCTTGAATTCTACAAATTTGTCAAACACTTCTGATTTTGAAACCAAACAATATACCCAAGTTTTTCTTGAATAATCATCAATGAAGGTTAGAAAATACTTATGTTTATTCAAAGAAGGTGTTTCCATAGGACCACACAAATCCGTATGGATTATCTCAAGATGCTACTTAGCTCTACTGGATTTACCAATTGGAAAGCTAACTCTGTGTTGTTTTCCGACAACACATTCTTCACACTTCTTTTGTATTTTCAATGAAAGGTGGACCCTCAACCATTTTGAATCTCTTTAGTAAAATGAACCCACTAAAGCTAAGGTGACCATATCTTTGGTGCCAACTTTTACTTTCATTCATTTCATTAGAACTCAATGCTTGGTTTCCATGAGTGAAATGAAGAGGAAACATCCTATCACCTGTCATCCTTGCTCTTGCAACAACTACATTCATTTTTAACTTGTCTCTTATTATGCACTCATTCTTATCAAAATTCACTTGATAATTTTGTTCTAGTATTTGTCCAACAGACAAAAAATTCTTTTTTAGTGTTGGAACCAATAGTGTTTCGTTGATATGTTTAACTTCACCATATTCTATTGTAACTGCAATTGTACCTTTACCTTTGCTTCCATGAGATTGATTATCTCCTAGTACTACTGTACTTTGATGTTTTTCATCCAAATGGACAAATAAATGCTCATTAGATGTCATATGTGAAGAACATCCAGAATCAATATATCATACATTATTTTCACTGGAATTTACATTAAAGCAAGAAATAAACAAATTTTGTTTATTTTCAACAGTATTGTGAGCATTTCTCTTTTCTGGTCCACCTTGTTTACTCCAAAATTTTGATGCATAGTGTCCAAACTTGTTGCAATGAAAGCATTGGACATTCTTTTTATCATAGTCTCCCCCATTTTTTCTTCCTCTTCCTCTTCTAGTACCTCTGAAGTTGCTACTTCTTCCTCTGAAATTATTACCTCTTCCTCTAAAATTATTGGATTCACCTTTGTATTCATTTTTATTTTGATTCCTAAAAAATGTGTTTATTTTTCCTCTTATGCTTGCTTTAGAGGAAAATTCTTGTTCTAGACCTTCTTCATTACTTTTCATCCTTTCTTCAACAGTTAAAAATATTCCACTTAGTTCATCTATGTGCATAGTTGTGAGATCTTTGGAAATCTCAATTGTAGAAACCACACCATCAAAATTAGAAATCAAACTCCTTAAATTTTTCTCAATGACATGCTTGTCATCTATATCTTCCCTTAAAACTTTCATTTGACTTCCTAGACCTTCTACCTTTGTTAGAAATTCATTCACAAATTCACTAGTAGTCATCTTTACATTTTCAAAAGTTTTCCTCATTGTCTTTAAGTTTGTTTGTGCACCTTGATAAGCATTATTCAATATTTTCTGTGCTTGCTGAGAATGATTAGCACCACTTATCCTAGGGAAAATAGCCTAATTAATTGCACCTTGAACCAGAAATAAGGCTTCATTATCCTTCTTTACATTTGATTTTTATTCTCTTTTTTGTTGATCATTTAATGCATTAAATGTAGTTGTATCTAGTTCTACATTACTTGTACAATTTCCCACAAATCTTTAGATTTTAGTAGGGTTTTCATCCTTGTACACCAATATGCAAAGTTGTCTTCTTCAAATATAGGAATTAGGATGTTAGACATAACATTTCCTACCATATTTTCCATAAAAAATGTGCACAATGACCCAAGAGTTCAACACAAATTTCAGAGAGATCTTTGCAAATAGATACTCCCCTTGTCCCTTCAAATAAGACCCACATGCAAAAGTATTTTTATATTATTCTGAATTTTCCATATTAAGTGTCATTTACAACCGATAATGCACTTAATTACATAATATTTACTTTACATAAAAGGAACACTTTTGAAAAACCCTTTAAAGAAATTTTTTATTCTTTAATACATCACTTTCTCATATAAACTTTTTTTTATGATTTAAAGACAAAATATTCAAAATATTTAAGATAATGCTTTATGATCTCTTCCTTTTAAAAGAAAGATAAAACTACTTTCCATGTAGCTTTTTAGAATTTAAGACTTTATCCTTCTTAAAATACAAAATAAGCTTTTATGAAGTTTTTATGAAATGAAGTTCCATGTGGAAGTGAAGTTTCAATTCCTAAAAATATCTTTTAAACTTTTCAACTAAAATAAAAAAGAAAGAAAGCTTTTCACGCAAGCTTCTCCTTGTCCAACAGTCTGTAGCTTTATCCGGCAGAGGTTCAGCGCAAAACTCAGTTTTGTTGGCATCAGACTCCTCTGAATCAGAGGAGTCTTCAGAGTAGGAAACGAGGCATTTGGCCTGGGGTTTCTTATCAAAAGAACTGTTCTTAAGGGATGGGCTATCAGGCTCAAGCTCAGTATAGGCTCTACCAGAAATGGGAGTAGGGTTTTTGTTCCCAGAAGGGCCAGTATGCAAGCTAAGGACATTTCTAGCCGGACTAGAGTTAGGAAGATACTCCAAGCCACTAGGCTCAGTGTCGTCACTCTCAGAATCAAGGATAGTTTCCAGAATAGCAGGGGCAGGAAAATTTTGGGCATGTTCAACAATCAACCTTATTAACCCAGTGTGTAGGATGGGGAATCTTTTAGGGTTTTTCTTATTATCCTCCAAGCTTTTCTTCAAGGAATAGAAAAGATAATAGGGGAGAGAGACCCTAACCTTGTAGCGGAAGTGGTTGAGAAGAGAAAAATGGTAGCCATAAACTCTGGTGAAACACCCATCCACCGTAATGTACTCCATGATGACCCGCAGAACCTTTCTCCAAATGGCCTTTATGGTGTCTACATCAAAGTAGCTGTTAGCAATTTTAACAAGACTTAGCCTTTCTTTGTCCTTTTTACGAAATCTGATCATGACTTCATCAGAAAAAGCCCTGTCCCTTAAGAACTTCTTCCCTTCAGTAGATAAGCTCATAACATCAGTTATTAAACTTTTGCTGAGCTCCACATTCCTACCAAATAGGGTCAAATTCCCATTATTCCAATTTTTGACAAAGAGGTCTGTAGCCTCTTGGTTAGAGCCATGGAATTTCTCCAAGAAAGGAAGCAACCCTCTGCTTTTAACCTTATTCCAAGCCTTGGCATTTTTCATGTGTGTTTCATAGCTGTCCGACTCAATTCGCTTTCTGTCTCCACCCATTTCAGCCGACACAGTGGGATGGACCCAAGTGAAATTTTTTCTAAAATTGGCCCTGCTAGATCTAACCCACAAAGCATGTGGAGCTTTCTTGTAGATTAAACCACTAAGCTCAGTCCCATGCAATCTAATGATTGTGATGTGAAAGATCCAACATGTCCTCATTAAAGGGATAACGTCGCTTTTCCATGCGATTTATCCTAATTTAATAGGGCATAGACATTAGAGTTTAGATCACTAATATTAAGCCAGGTGCGTACATCTTTACTCCTAACTCCTTCATTAGCGAAAAAATATGCAACAACATTGGCTTCTCTATAAGCATGTGAAATTTTAACTTCATCAAATTTTCCCAAAGTCAATATGGCATCCTCAACCCACGATTTAATGGTCCACAAGGGGGGAGACTTACCACAAAGGTAGTCGATTATGTTTTTGGAATCTCCTTCAAGCCACAAATTTTTAATGTTAAGACTTTGGGCTAAATTTATGATGTGAAAAGCTCTATTAGCTTCCACCAGATGATTTGTTTGGGAACCAAGAGGAGAGGTTGTCGTACTAATGAAATTTCCAAAGGAATCCCTTATGACTCCACCATAGCCCACTGCCCCCGAATTACCTTTAGCCGCACCATCAAAGTTAGCTTTGATCCAACCATTTGGCAGAAAAGACCAGCAAACCCCCTCTCTGTCCTTCTTGGCTTTGATAGTGATGCTAGGCAATTCAAGACTTATGTTCCAATCCTTAGCAACAGTAATGTCATAGGACAAATGCACCATCTTCATGGACATGCTATCCTTCTGGACCAAGGCATTGAAATTTTCCTTCAAAAATATGACAATTTTATCAAAGATAATATCCACAGGGGCTTCTTTATCTCTATAAATTCTATTGTTGCGTTCTTTCCAGAGGCCCCAAGCCATGTGAGGGAAGGATAAATCCCATAAAAGCCTGAGCATAGGATTTCTAGTCAGGGCTTTCCATTGAATGAAGAAGTCTTCAATGGACGAAGGGAAAACCCAAGGAAGGTGCCATAACTTGATAATTTTTTCCCAAATAGAAGCAGCAAATGAGCAATGAAGGAATAAATGACACACAGACTCGGCCTCCTTCTTACAAAGAAAGCGTCTATTAGGAATTTGAAATCCGCGTTTACACAGGTTATCAATCGTGAGCACATTGTTTTGGAGAAGGATCTAGCAAAAGATATTGATTTTATGTATCAAGTGTTTGAACCAAGCTTTAGACCAGAAAGGAGGACGGTCCAAAGAAGAAGTAATCCTTGCAAAGGCAGAAGACACAGAAAAATTGTTAGATGGTTCATCTATCCAAACCACACAATCATCCAGCTGCTCAGAACTAAGTCTAACAGCTAGTAGAGAAGACTGAATAGGAGCCAAAGCTTGACCAACACTACACAAGTCCATCCAATTACCATTCACTCTGTAGTCTTTCACATAAGTTCCAAACGGTGCCTTGCAAATCTCTGCCCATTAACTAAAGGAATTTCTTTTTATCATGGGCTCCTTAAAAAGCCATCTGTCCTCCCAAAATCTAGTATGATAACCATTTCTCACTTGCCATCCAATACCATCATCCACAATCTTTTTTCCATTGATTATATTATTCCAACATGTAGACCCTCTGGGAAGAAGGTGGGGATCCTTCTTAATAATGGAGGACCAGTTGTTTTCTAAATATTTACTAGCCAAAATATCAATCCACTCCCCAGAAGACGAAGAAATTCTCCAAATTTGTTTAGCTAGGAGAATTTTGTTAACTGATCTGATTCTTCTTAAACCAAGTCCTCCGGCCTTTTTAGGTCTACAAACTAGATTCCAACCAATTAAGGGAAGTCTTTTTTTTCCTCAACACCTGACCAAAGAAACCTTTTTTGAATTTTTTCAATGGCATCAACAAATTTAGCAGGAATCTTAAATAGGCTCAGGGCATAGATAGGCAGATTTTGGAGAGAGGCTTTGAGGAGCTGAAGTTTTCCAACTTGACTTAGCAGGGCTCCTTTATAGCCGGCAAGCTTCTTGCTGAATCTTTTAACCAGTGAGAGCCAAAAAGACTCAGGAGGTTTCAAGCTTAAGGGTAAACCAAGGTAGGTGGCAGGAAAGGAATCCACCCTACAACCCAGAATCCTGGCAATTTTAGCCTGTCTATGATCCGAAGTGTTGAAGAAGAACAGAGAACTTTTTTGATTGTTGATTAGCTGTCTTGAAGCTCTCCTGTATTTTTCAAGCAACTATTTTATAGTTTTTCCTTCAGAAATCGTGGCTTTACCCATAAGCATAGTGTCATCAATGAATTGTTGGTGGGAACACACCAGATTGCTTGAAGAAGGTTTGAGACCAAAAAGAGATTTAAAGTCAACCAATTTTTTTAGATTCCTGCCTAAACTTTCAGCCATAATAGTGAATAAAATAGGAGATATAGGGTCACCCTTCCTTAGACCTCTTGTGCTCTAGAAAAAAGAGGTGGGGGATCCATTGACCATAATCGATATGGAAGCCGTGGACACAAGTTATTCCACCATTTGAATAACTCTATTACAAAAACCAAAAGCCTTTAAAATTTTAAATAAGTTCAGATATCAAGCTTTAATAAAAAGCCTTCAGTCTTCGACTCAACTAAGGAGTGAATATTCTCATGTACAGTAAAATTAGAGTCAAGAATTTGTGTACCAGGGACAAAGCCATTTTGTTGAGGAGAACTCAAGGAAGGCAAAAAGGTTAAAAATTTAGAGGTTAAGACTTTAGATATGATTTTGTATAACGCATTATAGTGACTTATAGTCCTAAAAGCCTCAAAATTATTAGCTCTAGGTTTCTTGGGGATAAGAACCAAGAAGGTAGCATTTAATTCCTTTAGAAGACTTATGGATCCAAAAAATTATTTAACAGCATTTACCACATCTTCTTCAACAATCTCCCATAGCCATTGAAAGAAAAATAAAGGGCAGCCATCAGGACCCAAAGCTTTACTCCTATCAAAGGACAAGACAACCCTCTTGACTTCCTCATCGGTGGGGATACCGGTCATAAAGGAATAAAGGAATTAGGATATTAGACATAACATTTCCTACCATATTTTCCATAAAAAATGTGCACAATGACCCAAGAGTTCAACACAAATTTCAAAGAGATCTTTGTAAACAGATACTCCCCTTGTCCCTTCAAATAGGACCCACAAGCAAAAGTACTTTTATATTATTTTGATTTTTCCATATTAAGTGTCGGTTACAACCGATAATGCACTTAATTACATAATATTTTCTTTACATAAAAGGAACACTTTCGGAAAACCCTTTAAAGAAAATTTTTATTCTTTAATACATCACTTTCTCATATAACCTTTTTGTTATGATTTAAAGACAAAACTTAATATTCAAAATATTTAAGATAATGCTTTATGATCTCTTCCTTTTAAAAGAAAGATAAAACTACTTTCCATGTAGCTTTTTAGAATTTAAGACTTTATCCTTCTTAAAATAAAAAATAAGCTTTTATGAAGTTTTTATGAAATGAAGTTCCATGTGGAAGTGAAGTTTCAATTCCTAAAAATATCTTTTAAACTTTTCAACTAAAATAAAAAAGAAAGAAAGCTTTTCACACAAGCTTCTCCTTCTCCAACAGTCTGTAGCCTTGAAAGATTTCAAACACTGCCTCTTTAAAATAGTCGTTCCTTGCAAATGCTAGAATCTATGCAATAGAAATCAATGGCTCTTTCCATGGTTCATATGCCTCTTCACACAGCAATCTCAAACTTTCACGGCCTGGTTTCTTTGCATGACAATATTTTTGTGTCACTTCAAATGCCTCCTCTATCCATGGATTGCATAGAGTCCTCCTATATATCTGTTGCAGTCCTTCTATATATCTTCACTTACAAACATTAGTTAATGGAGCCAAAGAAAAAAAATAAAAAATGATCTCCACTGGACTTTGGATTCAATATCTCTGAACTAGATGGCTCTAATACTAGATGAAGGCTGTAAATAATGGTGATTTGCTGATCACAAAACAAACAATATGCAAAAGCCCGAAATTGCCTTGATAAGATGAGAGACATGGCATCTATTATCTAGAGATCCAAAGATACAAAGGAGCTATGGCACATAACCACAATGACCAATAACTCAACCATAATACTAAATGCAAAACAACAAAGTCAAGAAATGCAACTACAATGTTTAATGAGCCTAATTGGCATTACAAATATGTCAAGAAAGGTTGTTGCGCATGCTATAGACCAATAGATGTTGATAAGTGTTGTCATAGTTGTGTTGATAAGGCATTAATTGAATCTTTTGGGAACTGAGGAAGTGTTTCTAAAACATGAGGTTCTTGCGATGAGAGTTTTATCAATAAAGCATTAGTTGCAACTCTTTTTGAAACAAATTAGGCCTTGTTATCGGCACGTCGGAAGAATTAATTCCTAAAATTAATGACTTGATTGTGCCATAATATTTTAACCTTAAAAATAACTCTAATTTTAACCCTAACCCTGATCCTAGCCCTAACCCTAAGCCTGGCTATAATTCAAACCCTAATTGAACTCTAACCCTATCTCTAATTTGAACCCTAACCCTAAATATAACTTAAATTCTTAACCTAATTCTAATAGTAACCCACCTTAAAATTTTAACCCTAATTCTAATAGGAATCCTAATCCTAACTGTTACCCTAACCCTAATTCTAATCATAACCTTGATTGTACTCTGACTATAACCTTCATTTTAAGTCTAACAATAATCCTAATTCTAACCCTTACCTTAATCCTAATTCTAACTATGATTTTAACCCTAACCCTAACCCTAACTCTAGCCTTAACCCTAACCCTAACCATAACTATAATTTTAATGCTTACCCTAACTCTAATATTAACCTAATTAAAAGAATTTTGAACATTTTGAAATCCATATTTTTTTTATGCTTTTTTTAACTCATACTTTTAATTTAAAAATTAATTCTAACTATGATTTAACCCTAACATTATGTTTTCTTTTTGGGTTGGGGCCCTAGCTCGGTTGGCTAAATCTTTCTTGTTGTAGGAAGTTGGTCACGAGGTCTAGTCTCCCCCACCCCCGTGGTACCGAAGGGTGTGTCGTGCCAACGTTGCCGGTCCCGTTAAAAAGTTTACCAGGCACACTGTAGTTTATAGGGGGTCGTGCTACCCGATTCCTGTAGTCTAAAAAAAAAACATTATGTTTTATTTTCTAAGTTTATTAATGTTTTCTACCACTTACTTGACTAACATAATAGTTTAAGAAAAAATAGTTTACATACCCATTTTTTATTTAATAAAAAAAGATGCCCATTTTAACAACTTGTCCCTTCTAATCGTTGTATACATTATTTGTTTATCCTATTTGTGTTACTTATGAATAGATTTTATTTTTATTTTTTTGGGTGTTTGAAAATTTTAAAATATATTAGATGATATTATTTGACTTGTTATATTTTTATATAGTTCTCCATATAATATAATATTTTTATTTATAATAACATATCATCTTATTACAATATTTTGTTAAAGCCATTTTTCTACTGCCACAACATTAGAATTTTTTGTGTTTCATCTATACTTAAAAGTAAATTTGTAGCTATTAAATTTTATGATATTTTTACTTTTCAAATTGGTTGCTTCAAATAACTAAATTAATTTAAATGTTTGTTTTGGGAATCTATATAATTTCATTTTTATTTATTCTTATGAAAACTTCAAATATTAGTTTTGAAAATTTTATAAAAGCATTTGTTAATGATCATTCTTGAATTTTTTTTTAAAATTCTTCAAAATTTAACTCTTGTCAAATGTAAATTAAATTTATAGTTTTACCAGAGAAATATCTGTTGATGTGTTTTTTATGCACTTTTCAACACATGCAATGCGTAGGTGCACTACCTCTCTTGAAAGACAATCTTCCACAATCAGATTGTAGAACACTATCCCAAGGTCTCTAATGTCAGGTCTTGACAGTGCTTGGAATATCTCAGTTGTTTTATGTGATTTGCTAGAATCACAAGGCAGTCTTACGGATGAGTTACAAAGCATGGAAGTTGGGTTTGCAAATGCAGTTTCAAAGTGCTGAAAGTGAATGAACAGTGGTTGTCCACTCAAAACAGCAAGTTCAAACACATCAAGTTCATCTGATTTAGCTTTATGGTGATACTTTGGGTCCTACTCTAACCAAGGATTAAAAGAAACAGCAAAAGGAGAAGGGTTAAGAAAGCTATTCTTATCCTAAGCTACGGATGAATAGTAAAAATGGTGGCTGCTAAAGTAGACAGGCTTCCTAAACTGGATTTTGTTTGGCCAAGAGAAACCTACAGTTGCACAAAACCAGTGCAATCTTCTAAGGACTGCAAATTTTCACATCACATACACACACCATGTACATGCAATCGAACTAAGTTGCAGCAATAAAGGAAAGAGGCTCAGACTAGCTTTGCAAAGTGATTCATCATCAATGAACCACAAAAAGCATGAACTGAACTTCATCAAATACTGAAACAACAAACACCATCACCACTCCCATTCAAGGAACTAACACTAAAACTAACATGGAAGATGAACCATGCATATATAAAGAGCAAACTCAAAAGGAACACACATAAATCATGCAATGTTGCTTTCTATTGCTGCAAAATGTCTTTACATCAATTCTTCAACCCTTACAAATGAGGGGAAAGCCTCTATTTATAGTTTTCCAAAGCCCAAATGAATGGCTAGGATCAATTTGTATTGGTGGCTTAGATTCATTACAAGTTAGGGTTTCACCTACACCTAATATCTGACAATTTAAAATACATTCCTTGTCTTTTCTCTGTTTTGTCATCTATTGCCAGTTACTATAGCAAATTTGTCTTGTAGCTGATTTCTCTTTTTACTATAGCAGAGACTGTTTGAAGGCTGCCCTCTATTTGGTGGACTTGCAACATTTTTTATTAGATCAAACAAGTCGATCGATGACTTGCATCAATGGATTGGTGGCCCCTGATTTGGGTGGAAAGCTCTTAGAAATCATCACCATCCGGAAAAAGGTAGGACAAGTCCCTCAATGGGCCTCTTCGATAGACCTACGAAAGGCTTCTTGACTCCTGCAAACACGAAGTGTCGTAAATGCATTTATACATGAGTTGAGAAAAAAGTCAGTCAAACCTACAAATTCCCTGTTAGATCTATCCATGCATCATCAAAATATTTTGATATTCATATTTGGAGCTCATTTGGGCCATAAACATTAATGCATGCTTCAAGGGTGCGAGCGCCAGAGGGTGGAAAGACGGCAGAAGAAAGCTAGAAGGTAGACAGCGGACGAAAGCCAAAATAGCCGGGAAGGAGGCGGGCTCCCAGATGTTCAAAGCAGCCAAGAAGAAGGGAGGCTCCTAGATGTTCAAAACAGCCAGGAAGGAGGCAGACTCCTGGATATTCAAAACAGCTGGGAAGGAAGCAGGCTCCTGGATGTTAAAAATAGCTTGGAAGAAGGGAGGCTCCTGGATGTTCAAAATACCCAGGAAGAAGGGAGGCTCCCAGATGTTCAAAATAGTCGGGAAGGAGGCAGGCTCCCATATGTTCAAAACAACCAGGAAGGAGGTAGGCTCCTGGATGTTCAAAACAGCCAGGAAGAAGGGAGGCTCCCGGATATTCACAATAGCCAGGAAGGAGGCAGGCTCCCGGATGTTCAAAACAGCCGGGAAGGAGGCAGGCTCTCGGATGTTCAAAATAGCCAAGGAGGGACGGACTCCCGGAAACGGCCATGGAGGAACCGGGTTCCAGAGGCCAAGAAGGAGATGGCTACCTGATGTTCCAAATGGCCAAAGGTGGACAAATTTCTAGAAACAGCCACGGAAGACCCAGGCTCTAGAGGTCGGACGGGAGTTGGCCGTCGAATGTTCCAAATGGCCAAAGGGAGACAAACTTCTGAAAACGACCACGAAGGACCTGGGCTCCAGAGGATGGAAGGGAGGTGGCCACCGGATATTCCAAAATGGCCATGGAGAGGTGGAGTCCTGGAAACGGCCAAGGAGGGGTCAAGCTCCAGAGGCTGGGTCACCCTAGGCCGACGAATGTTCCAAAACAGCAAAAGAGGGACAAAGCTCTAAAACCACCGAAACTTAACTGAATGTTAACGAATCCTTGGCAGTTCATTTACACACTTCAAACACATCTTAGAGCCAAAAAAAGTTGCCCCCAAAATAAAAAAATGTAGAAACGGGAGCGACGAGGGTCCGGGAATGCTTCCAAATAGCCAAGGAGGAAGGGAATTCCGAAGGGAAAGTTCCGAAACCATGGAAACTTGATGGAACGATGATGAAACCTTGGCAGTTCATTTATGCACTTCAAACACATCCCCGATCCAAAAAAGGTTTCCCCCAAAGTCAAAATTAAGGAAACGGGAGCGACGGGGGTCTACAGATGTTTCCAAATAGCCAACGAGGAAGGGAATTCTGGAGGGAAAGTTCTGAAACCATCGAAACTTGACACAACGATGACGAAACCTTGGCAGCTCATTTATGCACTTCAAACACATCCCCGATCCAAAAAAAGGTTGCCCCCAAAGTCAAAATTGAGGAAACGGGAGTGACGGGGGTCCACAGATGTTTTCAAACAGCCAAGGAAGAAGGGAATTCCGGAGGGAAAGTTTTGAAACCATCGAAGCTTGACGAAACGATGACAAAACCTTGGCAGTTCATTTATGCACTTCAAACACATCCCCAATCCAAAAAAGGTTGCCCCCAAAGTCAAAATTGAGGAAATAGGAGCGACGGGGGTCCGCGGATGTTTCCAAATAGTCGAGGAAGGGAGTTTCGGAGGGAAAGTTTTGAAACCATCAAAACTTGACGGAACGATGACGAAACTTTGGCAGTTCATTTATGCACTTCAAACACATCCCCGATCCAAAAAAGTTTTCTCCCAAAGTCAAAATTGAGGAAACGGGATCGACGGGGGTCCACGGATGTTTCCAAATAGCCAAGGAGGAAGGGAATTCCGGAGGAAAAGTTTCGAACCATCGAAACTTGACTGAACGATGACGAAACCTTGGCAGCTCATTTATGCACTTCAAACACATCCACAATCCAAAAAAGGTTGCCCCCAAAGTCAAAATTGAGGAAACGGGAGCGACAGGGGTCCATGGATGTTTCCAAACAGCCAAGGAGGAAGGGAATTCCGGAGGTAAAGTTTCGAAATCATCGAAACTTGACGAAACGATGACAAAACCTTAGTAGTTCATTTACGCACTTCAAACACATCCCAAATCCACCAAAAAGTTGGCCCCAAAGTCAAAAATGTGAAAACCGGATCGACGGGGGTCCATGGATGTTTCCAAATAGCAAGAACAAGACAAAAGGAAAAAAAGGGACAGATGACTTCATTTCTCCGTAGATTTGAATACCCCAAGCAGGTGAATTTGGGTAGGGGATTTGATCATTTGAAGGCACATGACCAATTTGGGCTTGGAAATGAGGCATGCACAACAAGACAGGAGCAAAGTAGCCTATCAGGAGCGAAAAAAGGGGGTCCCTGCCTACGGCGGGGCGTGTGTGCAAAACATGCACAACAATTGGCGACTCGCTGGGGAAATGCTCCTGAGCATTTTGATGACCTAAAATCATTTGATCATTTGAAGGCACATGACCAATTTGGGCTTGGAAATAAGGCATGCACAATAAGACAGGAGCAAAGTAGTCTATCAGGAGCGAAAAAAGGGGGTCCCTGCCTACGGCGGGGCGTGTGTACAAAACATGCACAACAATTGGCGACTCGCTGGGGAAATGCTCTTGAGCATTTTGATGACAAACTAAAATCACGAACCCAAAATTTTTGGTTCCGACCTTTTCTCTAGGGAAAACAAACCAAATGCCCAATCCAAATGATCAAAACCACTAGCCAACCCAACCTTCAGTATGCTGAAAATCCAAATGTGTGCAATTGCATTAATTCCCATCCTTTAGTTGCTACAGGAACCCAAGCTCCATTCAGTTAAGCTACATAGTTTATTCTAACTCCAAAAGCATCTGGGACATTGCCTTGCTGCCAGTCAAGCGTCCATAGCCTCGACGAGGTTATCGTTGTGATTCTCCCGAACATTGCTCTACTGCCGGCCAGGCGTCCATAGCCCCGATAGAGTTGCTCGGATACCCCTGAAAAGTTGAATTTTCTCTTTCTTTTAATTTTCAATGTTTTCTTTCTTTCTTTTCTTTTTTTCTCTTTTCAGCTCTTTTATTTCAACCCGCAAGCATTGAAGCTTGCACTCAGGGCTTAGAATCACAGTGGCGTTGGAGCAGAATTTTAGATTTTTCACTTAACTAGACTTCACAAAAGGCCCTACAGTGACCGTCAAATTCTTAAAATGTGTAAGAGATGTAAGATTTTAGAATACGTCAGAGTCAGACTAAACCAACAACTTATCCTCTTTGAATGAAACAACTAGATCACTTGACACTAATAGAAGACATTCACCATCCACTCTGAAGACTTGATTAGAGTTTGACAAAGAAATACATAGAACAACCCCAGGCGATAAGTATGGTTGTTGTGCACATAGATGTGCCCAGCTAAAAGCAGACAGACCCCGAGCAAAGTAGCAACAAAGTAAAATCCCACAAAAAGAAAACAACCTTCATCAAACCAACTAGCCTAAGGAAAGCAGGAAAGCAGAGTATTTACAAGAAACCTATACTACTCAAAAATGAGCTATGTACAAAGATATTTACAAAGCACTATGTTCAGGAACAACAAACCAACATTAACATTCATTGGATTTCGTAATGCATGCATGAGCAAACAGGAAATCGTTATTGTTCTTAACCATGCAAACTTGTCTTTATATTCTGAAAAAAGAAATTCAATGTTGCAGCACTCAAGTTCAATCACGTCATCATGAAAAATAGCAATTGAGGAGGCTTGCCAAACCCATGGTTAATCCATAAACAGGTTTGTTTTCCCTCATTCCCATAATCAAAATAATAAATGCAATTATGAGAAATAATAGGGGAAAGGAAGGATAAAACCTAGTTGTTGTCACACGAAGGTGGCAGCGTTGGACAGTCAAGAGCAAACACAATATCATTGATCGTTGCATTGGCAGCCTCAGGCCGGTGCGGTCGAGGGTGCATCACTTTGGACATTAAGCTTGTATAAGGCTGGGAGGACGGGGCAACAAACAACTCTTTTAATCTACTAATGGGATCCACAACCTCCACTGGTTGTTCCTCAAGGAAGTACACCTCATCTGCCTGGGTTTCCATTGCCCAAACCTCTTCTTGATTGTTGTCTTCAAGGGGCAGCATGTAGTCCTATCTCCTTTCCTAGGTGTCAGCCTTATTTTCGTGATGTTCAGTTTCATGGGATGATGACATACACAAATCTATCCTATTGCATCCATCTAAATATGAAGGATGATCAACAACGATCATGGCGGAAGGACTCCAAGTTGCATCTTGTAGTCGGTTGAGTGCTTCATCTCTGTTAGCAACTATCTTAGCACCTCTGCCTTTGTCTTCTTTTTTTTGATGTTCATGCATCTCATTATGACATTCACTCATTTCCTCGTGCTCACTATCATTGTAAATAGAGAAGGAGCTCATCTCCCAATCTAGAAACTCTAGTGCATCATTGTTCAAGGGCTCAAGGAGTATGTATTCATCACTACCGTCTTCTGGGATGTGCTCTTCCTCGGCATGAGCATACCTCCGTAGTGCAGCTCCCAATGGAAAGGAGTCATCAATTGATGGCACCTCATCAAGGGGACCAAAGTCTACTGCACAATTTCCCTCCAAAGACTCGCCAAAAAGCCCACCGTCCATGGCACATAAATGCTCTTCAAGAGGAAGAACTTCTTGATGACTGGTGGATAGTATTCCCACTTGATCTACTTCATCACTCAGAAGTCTGAGACTGTATTGATGTCCTTCTTCTATTGCTGCCCCAAAATCCTCTTGAGGCTCGCCTTCAGTTGAGCCATCACTTGATTCAAGATTTTGGTCTTCTTCTTCGATATGGGCAGTAAGTAGAGGAGGTCGGGTACTTGGCTGCTCCACTTGTCCTCTAACTTGTTCAATGGCCTTTTTGCATAGCTCACACACAAATTCAGAGTGTGATGAATTATGAAGTCTGCACCAATTTGGCAGTAGCAATACCTCCAAATCCACTTGGTATTTCAGCTCCAACCAATCCTTCGCTAACCTGGAGATGAGTTGGTCATATCTCTCTGTGATCAAGTCCTCATCATCACTTGAAAAAGAAGCTTGATGGTAGACAGCCGTGGCGAGTGGTTGCTCCCACTCCTCCAAATCTGCATTTTTCAGATTCTCGATCACTGTCATTTATGAAGGAGAGGTCTTCTGACCTGATTTTGCTTATGCTTTGATCATCTCCTTCTGCTACCCCAAGGCTTTCAGCCTCCTCTTCTTAATTTTCAGCATTTGTGTTGGCTATCCTAGCATATACTGCTGCAAATTCTATTAATTCATCTTCAATTGTCATTTATTCCTCTTCTTGAGTGGAGGACTGCTCTTCTTCGATGGAGGGGAAGTCTACTGAACTGGTTACAATCAGATTTTCATCAATGCACCTTGATGTCCCAAGAATTTTAGCTCCTCCCTCTTGGTTTTCATTTTCTATGTCTGCTGTCCCAACACCAACTTGTGTCAAATTTCTTGGTTCATCTTTATTTTTCTGTCCTCCGGATGTTGACAACTCTTCTGCCTCATTGGATAACTTCTTCTCATTAAGAGTTGGCTACTCCAACTTGTCCAAACAACCCTTGGCTTGAGAAATGATGTTGTCACATGATGGACACATAAATTCTGAATGTGGTGCATTGTGAAATCTACACCAACTTGCCATTAGTACTTCCTCCAATCTTGGTCCATCATTGCTGCTCAAATGTTCCTGGATCAACTCCTTAAATGTGTTGCCTGCCATGGTTTTCAATTCTTACTGTGGGTCTTCGGGGGCCAAGGGCGGATAGATTTTACAGAAGGGGATTTCTCCTTGCAAGACCTTTTCAATTCTGTTCAAAAAAATCAGACACCCCAACTCATTGTGTCTGCGAGTGCAATGGACCCGACATCTATCCGCCAATGCAAACTACTACAATGGCTTCTTCAGTCTCATTCAAATCTGCATGTAGTTGAGTGATGTCAATTTGTGCATGCTGCTCCATTTTGACTCAGCTTCTACTTGCCTTCAAAAATTTTTGATTTTTAGCATTGAAAGAGATCTCCCTACCTTAGATTTCTTCTTTAAAAGTGCTCTTTTCGATTTCCAACTTTTAGCTTTGTAGCCTCAACATGTCATGCCCTACTTCTAGCGCCAGTTCTGTTGATGTGTTTTTTATGCACTTTTCAACACAAACAATGCGTAGGTGCACTACCTCTCTTGAAAGACAATCTTCCACAATCAGATTGTAGAACACTATCCCAAGGTCTCTAATGTCAGTTCTTAACAGTGCTTGGAATATCTTAGTTGTTTTATGTGATTTGTTGAAATCACAAGGTGGTCTTACGGATGAGTTACAAAGCATGGAAGTTGGATTTGCAAATGTAGTTTCAAAGAGTTGAAAGTGAATGAATAGTGGCTATCCACTCAAAACAGCAAGTTGAAACTCATCAAGTTTATCTGATTTAGCTTTATGGTGATGCTTTGGGTCCTACTCTAACCAAGGATTAAAAGAAACAACAAAAGGAGAAGGGTTAAGAAAGCTATTCTAATCCTAAGCTACGAATGAATAGTAAAAATGGTGGCTGCTAAAGTAGACAGACTTTCTAAACTAGCTTTTGCTTGGCCAAGAGAAACCTACAGTTGCACAAAACCAGTGCAATCTTCTAAGGACTGCAGATTTTCACATCACATACACATACTATGTGCATGCAATTGAACTAAGTTGCAGCAATAAAGGAAAGAGGCTCAAACTAGCTTTGCAAAGTGATTCATCTTCAATGAACCACAAAAAGCATGAACTAGAACTTCATTAAATACTGAAACAACAAACACCATCACCACTCCCATTCAAGGAACTAACACTAAAACTAACATGGAAGGTGAACCATGCATACATAAAAAGCAAACTCAAAAGGAACACCCATAAATCATGCAATGTTGCTTTCTATTGTTGCAGAATGTCTTTACATCAATTCTCCAACCCTTACAAATGAGGGGCAAACCCCTATTTATAGTTTTTCAAAGCCCAAATGAATGGCTAGGATCAATTTGTATTGAGTGGCTCAGATTCATTACAAGTTAGGGCTTCACCTACCCCCAATATCCAATAATTTAAAATACATTCCTTGTCTTTTCTCTGTTTTGTCATCTAGTGCCAGTTACTCTGGCAAATTTGTCTTGTAGCTAATTTCTCTTTTTACTATAGCAGAGACTATTTGAAGGCCGCCCTCTATCTGGTGGACTTGCAACATTTTTTATTGGATCAAACAAGTCGGTCGATGACTTGCATCAATGGATTGGTGGCCCCTGATTTGGGTGGAAAGCTCCTTAGAAATCATCATCCTCTGGAAAAAGGTATGACAACTCCCTCAATGGGCCTCTTCGATAGACCTAGAGAAGGCTTCTTGACTCTTGCAAACACGAAGTGTCATAAGTGCATTTATACATGAGTTGAGGAAAATGTCAGTCAAACCTACAAATTCCCTATTAGATCTATCCATGCATCATCAAAATATTCTGATATTCATATTTGGAGCTCATTTGGGCCATAAGCATTAATGCATGTTTCAAGGGTGCGAGCGCCAGAGGGCGGAAAGATGGCGGAAGAAAGCCAAATGACAGACAATGGACGAAAGCCAAAACAACCGGAAAGGAGGCAGGCTCCTGGATGTTCAAAATAGCCAGGAAGAAGGGAGACTAAGGGATGTTCAAAATAGCCAAGGAGGCAGCCTCCTGGATGTTCAAAACAGCCAGGAAGGAGGCAAGCTCCTGGATGTTAAAAACAGCCAGGAAGAAGGGAGGCTCCCAGATGTTCAAAACAACCGGGAAGGAGGCAGGCTCCCGGATGTTCACAATAGCTAGGAAGTAGGCAGGCTCCCGGATGTTCAAAACAATTGAGAAGGAGGCAGGCTCCCGGATGTTCAAAACAGCCAAGGAGGGACGGACTCCTAGAAATGGCCACAGAGGGTCCAGGTTCTGGAAGGCGGGAAGGAGATGGCCGCCAGATGTTCCAAACGGCCAAAGGGGGATAGAATTCCAGAAACAGCCATGGAGGACCTAGGCTCCAGAGGCCGGAAGGGAGGTGGCCACCGGATGTTCCAAACGGCCAAAGGGGGACGAACTTCCGAAAACGGCCACGGAGGACTCGGGCTCCGGAGGGCAGAAGGGAGGTGGCCGCTGGATGTTCCAAAATGGCCACAGAGAGGCAGAGTCCCAGAAACGGCCACGGAGGGGCCGGGCTCTGGAGGCTGGGTCGCCCTGGGCCGACAGATGTTCCAAAACAGCAAAAGAGGGACAAAGCTCTGAAACCATCGAAACTTAACTGAATGTTAATGAAACCTTAGCAATTCATTTATGCACTTCAAACACATCCCAGAGCCAAAAAAGGTTGCCCCCAAAACCAAAAATGTGGAAATGGGAGCGACGGGGGTCCACGGATGTTTCCAAACAACCAAGGAGGAAGGGAATTATGGAGGGAAAGTTCTGAAACCATGGAAACTT
Organism: Sequoia sempervirens; assembly: GCA_007258455.2. Lineage (NCBI taxonomy): Eukaryota > Viridiplantae > Streptophyta > Pinopsida > Cupressales > Cupressaceae > Sequoia > Sequoia sempervirens. The sequence continues at coordinate 438,304,052 of VDFB02086081.1, read as the reverse complement.
GACGGAATGATGACGAAACATTGGCAGTTTATTTATGCACTTCAAACACATCCTCGATCCAAAAAAGGTTGCCCCCAAAGTCAAAATTGAGGAAATGGGAGTGACGGGGGTCCATGGATGTTTCCAAATAGCCAAGGAGGAAGGGAATTCTAGAGAGAAAGTTCCAAAACCATTGAAACTTGACGGAACGATGACAAAACCTTGGCAATTCATTTATGCATTTCAAACACATCCCCGATCCAAAAAAGGTTGCTCCCAAAGTCAAAATTGAGGAAACGGGAGCGACGGGAGTCCACAGATGTTTCCAAACAGTCAAGGAGGAAGGGAATTCTGAAGGGAAAGTTTTGAAACCATCGAAACTTGATGGAATGATGACGAAACCTTGGCAGTTCATTTATGCACTTCAAACACATCCCCGATCCAAAAAAGGTTGCCCCCAAAGTCAAAATTGAGGAAACAGGAGCGACGGGGGTCCACAGATGTTTCCAAACAGCCAAGGAGGAAGAGAATTTCGGAGGGAAAGTTCTGAAACTATCGAAACTTCACAGAACGATGACGAAACCTTGGCAGCTCATTTATGCACTTCAAACACATCCCTGATCCAAAAAATGTTGCCCCCAAAGTCAAAAATTGAGGAAATGGGAGCAATGGGGGTCCATGGATGTTTCCAAACAGCCAAGGAGGAAGGGAATTCCGGAGGGAAAGTTCTAAAACCATAGAAACTTGACAGAACGATGACGAAAGCTTGGCAGTTCATTTACACACTTCAAACACATCTCAAATCCACCAAAAAGTTGGCCCCAAAGTCAAAAATGTGAAAACCAGATCGACGGGGGTCCACAGATGTTTCCAAACAGCAAGAACAAGAAAAAAGGCAAAAAATGGGATGGATGACTTCATTTCTCCACAGATTTGAATACCCCAAGTAGGTGAATTTGGGTAGGGGATTTTATCATTTGAAGGCACATGACCAATTTGGGCTTGGAAATGAGGCACGCACAACAAGACAAGAGCAAAGCAGCCTGTCGGGAGCAAAAAAAAAGGGGTCCCTACCTACGGCACGACATGTGTGCAAAACATGCACAACAATATCCTATGCTATATTTAAATAAATTTACATACTACTATAGGAATCTATCACTTAACCCAATAAAATTCAATAAAAATTGAACCATAATGGGTTCTTTTTGTATATTGTATTTTTAGTTCCTACCAGGGAACTATAGGCACCACTAGATCTTAACTAGTTATTAATAATTCTCTTTCTAACCAATGAGAGCTGAAGTATTTTTTCTATTTGATTTTTTTTATCTATTATCAATGTATACAAGCCAATTATATAACAAAACATATTTCAAAATTTAATTATCTTCAATCTAATTGGTAGACAAATTTCACCCGATATAAGTGATTAATGTGCTTCCATTACTTCCATTACAATAGTCCCTAGAATAGTGGTGAAATACAAGGTATTTTTAGCCGTAAGGCATTCCATTGCCGGTAGGAATTACGATTTCAAATAATACTCTATGCCTTTAATGGTGCAAATAGGATTGAACATGCCCAGGTGGGACAAATTAAGGCATTATCTCTCAAATTCATTTCCCCTCTGAAATCCATAACTACCATTTTAAAAAAAGTTGAACAATTTTAAAAGTCGAGCTTAGCATGTTTTAATTTGCTCAAATTTTTTCACACAAGTTCAAATTTTTGGAGTGCACCCATGCCCGATAAAATCCAAACTTGCAAAGAAAATAGAAAAAGAAAAAAGTGTTGACAAAAATAAAAAACATATGTTTTTGAAAGAGGAAAAAATAGGTTTTACAGATAAAACATCAAAGAACCCAGAAATAGGGAGGCTGTAGAAAGGACATTAAAATTACAAAGAAACAGCCACCAAAAAAAGGCTAGCAAAGGCCACAAAAAAACCCCAAAAATACCAGAAAAAACATCAACAACAACTAACCTTGGGAATTTAAAATTTCCACTGTCTCAGCTTCCATATTCGTTCAGCTCTTGAACCCCCTCTTTAAGATTTGGACCATCTAAGAATTAGGAGGTACTTTCCTCTTAAGGTTGGCACAAGTCCTCTTCGATATACCTTGGTCCTCATTCTTGCTTTTATCCTTGTCCTCTTTTAGGTCAACAACCAACAAGCCTTGTTGCAACTTTTCCAACTTTTCAAACATTGCATTAATGATAATGGCATTGTGCCTTGCCATTCTATGGTTTTGTTCCACAACAATTTTCATATTATTTTTTATTATAACAATTTTAGCTTCCAGGGTCTTATACTTGTCCTCAATGTCATCATCTCCTGACCTAGTATTGTTCTTTTTCCATTTTCCTTCTTCATTGTTCGAAGCAGATAGCTTCAAATCTAGTTCCTCCAACTTACTATTTAGAACCTTGTTTTTGAGATTAAGATCATTGATTTCTTGATAGGCCCATTTCATAACCCTGAAAATATCACCAATTCCACATCTAGCAAAGGCAAGGATGTCTCCAGACTGAACCCGATCTAAAATGAGGTTGTGATCACCCGGGTTAGGGGAGCTGGGGAATCTGGTACCAACATCTTTGACAGAGCTAGGAAGGGAGGAAACAAAATCTCTACTAGCTTCAAGGTTCTCAATATTTTCCTCCAAAGAATCCATAGAGTAGGAAACCAACTATTTGGCAGAAAATGAAAAAAATATGTTATTCACAAATAAATTGTGATATGTTTAGTGTTGCAAATATGCCCTTTTTGGGGTCGTCATTTGTGTCGAGCTATTGTAGACTATATCTCATGGCAAGGGCTTCTCTTCATACATTTCGTGAAAGATTTGCATTTTTCAGAGATCTTATCCATGGCAGATAATGATGTTGCTAAGAAACCTGCTCCAGCATTGGGGGAGCCCATGGACATCATGACAACATTACAACTTGTTTTGAAGAAATCACTAGCTCATGATGGGCTTGCACGAGGCCACCATGAGGGTGCTAAGGCTATTGAGTCTAAGCATGCAGCTCAGTTGTGTGTGTTGGCGAAAGACTGCAACTAGCCAAATTTTACCAAATATGTTCAAGCTTTATGTGTTGATCACAATGTCAGCTTGATCTCTGTGCCTAGTGCAAAGAAGCTTGGTGAATGGGCTAGGGTAAGTAGTATATAGCTTCCATTGATTAAATAAGTGAAGCCATTTTCTGAAATATTGTATTACAGATATAAGTAATTAAATCTCAATAGATAGTGGTCCTGATTAATACATAATGTCTCACTAAATATCTTTACTTACCATTTTGTTTGTGTGTTTGCCATTTTTGGTGGGTGAAATTTTAATTTTGCTACAACTTTATAAAATTGATTCAGAAGGAAAAGCCAGGAAGGTTGTTGGTTGTTCATGTGCGATTGTTAAGGTATAAACTACATGCTAGTTATGTTTACTTTTCTAATTATTTTTTCTTTTACATTTAGCACATTCATAATCTGGGCTTTATTTTAGTATTATGTTATTAACTTATTGGATTTCCAAATGTGTGGCTTGTGTGTGGACAGGATTATGGTGAAGAATCAGAGGGCTTGAATGTCATTCAGGAATATGTTAAAAGTCACTAAACTCTACTTACTCCAGTTTTATTGTTAAGGACTATTTTAAAGCCTTTATGTGCTTGTCTTGTATTAGTCCAGCTTCAACTTTAGATAGGCAGAGGTTGATTGACTCCTAGGTACTGGGCTTCGAATTATGCTATTCTATTCCATGCTTCATGGAACAAACTTTATATGACATGAATGTTATGAGTTTTAAAATTAATTTTTTGAATTTTCTTCAAACAAAAAAAAATATGCCCTTTCTAGGGATGTGATCTCAAGCTCTGCTAAAATATTTGATGCTTTACCACTTGAATCCATCTCATTCAACAAATCATTCACATTTATTTGTGTGTATTTTGTGCATTTAGGCAATTGTTTAAATTTATTGTCTGTGTAGCTTCTTTCTTAAATATTTATGATTTTTTCAGTAGGGGATGATTTATTCTAAAGGATTTATAATCTTATTATTGTGAGACATGTTTGGTTGTGGATACAAATCTTTTGATTCAACAAGGCTTGCATTCTCTATAGTTTGTTTACTAGTCTTGTCTTATTAGTTGATTGTATATATATTCCTTTACTTTTTATCCTTTAAAGTAAACCATAATTTTGAAAGTTGAGGATTCAAAATTGATTACCCTTGAAAAATTTAGTACTAGAATTGCTATAGTACAGGCTGGAGAAATCTTTCTATTAAAGATGTGAAATCCATGGGGTTTCTATTTTGTCAAAAAAATTCCACACTATAAACATTCAGATGCATATTTGGCAGGGGTTTGGTTGTGTTTGAATTTGTGTTATATTTATTTTAAGACAATTAACATATATGAACCTATGTCATTGTTGATGCATGAGTCTCACCACCATGCAATTCACCTCAAATTCCATGTATTCTTTTATTTTAAGACAATTAATTTGCATGAATTTTATTCTTATATGCATGTGTTCTAGTTTTTCATGATAAATGCATGGAGGAAAAACAATCCAATATGTTATCTATTTTTAGGGGATACATTCTCTATAAAGAGTTCCCTTGATTGTTCATAAAGCCAATTTGTTTATAATGTATTGAGGAGTAGACAATTGATATAATGATGGACCTCCACATAAGGTGCATCATGGTGTAATCTATTTGAATGAATAAAATATTCTTGTGTGTTAAAAATTTTAAAAAAAATTGTGCCTCTTTGTCTATGTGTTCCCAAATCTACAATTATGTTTCCTTTTATTGAGGGTTTCACAAATTCCTTGGAGGGCTCATCTTTGCTCGAAATGGCTCATCTAATCTGTTTCATCATTATTTTTGCTTTGAAGAAACTAAAAGGGAAATTGCATAACATATAGAATGATTTATAGTATAACTATTATTTATTTGTTTGTTTTATCAACATTGTTGCTAAAACTTATCAAACACAACTAATTAAAACGTAACTATTCTATAACTTTTTGGTAGGGACTTTGCTGCTCGCAGTGCTTTTTTTAACTATACTTAACCCTAAAATAATTTTAACTTTGTTATAAAATTTAAAAACAAATTCTATTGCCGGGAAATTTTTATTTATCTAATAAAGAAGATACAACTTTAAATAAAGAAAGGGTTAGAATTGTATAAAAAACTAAATAATTTAAAATTAATAATGATTCCTCTTAGATTATTAAAGAAATAGAAGAAATAAATACAATTGAAAATGAGGAATTTCATTATGTTTTCTATTTATCCTTATATTTTTAAGGAAATAGAAGAAATAAATAGAATTGAAAATAAGGAGGAATTTCATTATGTTTTCTATTTATCCTTACAGTAACAAAAAAAAATTTGAAGCGAGAAAATCCATTCTTGATTTTATCCATAGGATCGAACTCACCAGCGTGGTTTCCCTTTTCATTTGCCACTATTATCGACACTAAGTTAAGAAAAAGAATTATTAATAACTAGTTAAGAAGAGGCCTCGCCTATAATTTCCTTGGCAGGAACTAATAATACTATGTTAATATAATAGAATAATATAATATAATAATATGATAATAGATATATAATAATATAATAATATGATAATATATATAATAATATAGTAATATAATATAGTAACAATAAAATGATATAAAAATTAATTCATACTCATCTCATAAATTTTACCAAGATTTGCTAATGCAGGCACAATTTGAGATTGTTTTTCTCTCTTTGTGGATAGACCAACTATAATATTTTTCTTTGACTTTAATGAAATGGGAACTACCTCCTTAATAGCAATTTGCTAGGGAAAAAAATGATATAATAATTGTAATATTATAAATATAATATATAATTTATAATTTAATATAATATTAATTATAAAATGATAATATAAATCTATGTGTATAATAATACAATATAATATAATATAATATCATTTAATTATAAACATATACAATAATAATAAATACAATAATAAATATATAATATAATAATATAATTTAATATAATAGTAATTATAAAATAACAATACAAACTTAATTACATTATTAAATTTTATAATAATAATAATAAGTATAATAATAAATATATCATATAATAATAGTTAATTATTTAAATTTGAAAGAGAGCAACCTCTCTTTTAAGATCAATGGTCCACCTCTCTCCACACGACCTGGCCAACGATTGAAATGCTTGACACCGTTGATCATCTTCTGCAGAGAAAGTAAACGTGAAAAGAAACGGAAAGCACGCGGACATCGCATAAAAGAAGGCTTCATGCGGGAGCAGCTTCTCACATTCTAGCAGAGGCGTCTGAAAAATAGAGTGATGTTGTCGAGCAAGTGCAGGAAGGCTTGGTGATAATATGCCGAATATCCAATTTGAAAGAGAGCAACCTCTCTTTTAAGATCAATGGTCCACCTCTTTCCACACGACCTGGCCAACGATTGAAATGCTTGACGCCGTTGATCATCTTCTGCAAAGAAAGTAAACGTGAAAAGAAATGGAAAGCACGTAGACATCACATAGAAGAAGGCTTCATGCGGGAGCAGCTTCTCACATTCTAGCGGAGGCATCTGAAAAATAGAGTGATGTTGCCGAGCAAGTGCAGGAAGGCTTGGTGATAATAGACAAGATGACAGGAAAAAGCAAGGGTTATGGATATATGACCTTCAAGTACCTCGACGGTGCCCTCGATGCCCTCAAGAACCCTAGCAAGATCATTGAAGGCCACACGACCATCACCTGCTTGGCTTCCTCTCAGCCAGGTGCCATCAATGTTTGTGACCACAAGATTTTCATTGGTAACGTCCCCAGTGACATGCCCTCTATAAAATCCTTGAATGGATTGTTATTTTCTATAAACAATGGCATACGTTGCAGTAGTATTTGTAGTTTTTGAAGCTTTTTCTATACAAATTTGCCTAAAGGTAATTTTTAGTTGTCTTCTTCGGTGGATCAATTCAAGGTAATCAACGACAATATGATGAATTTGGAGCTGTTCTTCTGGGTAGCCAATTACACTACCAATGCCACGCTGTATGACATGGTCGTCTCCCATGCTACTCGGACCTCCTATGAACACATCGCTGGAGGAAGCGGTGGTTGAGGCTCGACGATGGGTTTTTTAGGACATAAAAAGGAGCACCCAGGGACTCCAAGGTTAGATTTTGTAGAATAGTTGGCGGCGTCAAATGATTGCCCCAAAGAATGAAAACAGAGTGTACGTAGGGGAAGGAGGAATAACTGTGGATGATATTTTGTAGCAGGGGAAGCCAAGATTTTGAGAGGCCGCTTATGAGTACTGTGAGTTGGTCTGAGCGCAGTTGCCACTGGGGAGGGTAGATGTTGTAGGTGCAGATGGAGGATGTCGCAGATTCGATTGCAGGACGTACCCGAAAGTTCGGTGAGGGTGTGCAAATTTGATATCAGAAACACTGATGCAAATAAACAATTTTTTTTGGAGAAGCATTTCAATCAAAGAGGTTTTTCTTTTCTGTTCTTGAATAAAAAATAAAGAGTTTTTCAAATAAAATTGTTTTTGGAGATGGATCTCAATCAAAGACGTTTTTCTTTTCATTCTGAATTTCTATTTTATGGTGTTCTTAAAGTTGGGTCAAGTAAAATGTCGAAGCTTTGAAAGGAAAACCAATGTTTCCACTTTGGCCAAGAATGGGTATCTGTTCGCTTGCAATTATTTCGTACTGGGCTTCTGTGAAAGGCAATATGGAGCTCAACAGCTCTTTATTTGTAGCAGAGGTAGTTGCGGAGAGCAGTAATATGAGAAGGAGAGTAAGCGTTGTAGGAGAGAAAATGTAATTTGTGAAAGGATAGGTTAGATCAGTCGCAATTTCCAGTGAAAATGGCTTCATGATAAAAGAAATATTTCCTCCTGGCTTGCGACTAGCAGAATTATGCCCCTAGAAGTAGCAATATAAAAAATTAACTATGGTTTAGCTAAGATTTATGGCCCATTTGAGTAGGCAATTCTGTCACACCATTTTTGAGCCCTGGTAATGGTGTGCAGGTAGGAGAAATTGAAGTTCATGCCCAATTACTCCCAGAAGACAAGCTAAGATTTATTGGAGACCTAAAGCAGGAAGGCATGACTACCATGGTGGGTGATGGAGTTAATGATGCATCGACATTACCAGCAACAGATGTGGGGATAGCTATGGTTGTGGAAGGCTCTGTGGTAGCCATGGAATCTGCAGACGTAGTTCTCATGTCTAATGACATAAGGAAGATTGTTGGTGCAGTGAAAATAGGGTGGAGATCAATAAGGACAATGCATTCTCCCTTTTGACTAAGGTAGCCTTGGTGGTGCCCTCGATATTGATTCAGGAGCAACATGAGACTACGTGTTTGGACAAGAAACCAAACAGTTGTTTCAAAACTAAAATTTCCATTTTGCATGGGGTCATTAGCTTACGATTTTATAAAAAGACAATACCCGTCTGTGTTTCCTACTTCAACTTGCACAGGCAGGAAGAGCCAAATTATGGAGCAAGTTTCCTCCTCCCCTTGTGAATTCCCACTCTTCAATAATATTACCAACATAGCTGAGGAAGGATATACAAACCTCCATGGAGGGCCTGTCACCAGAATTCGCACAGGAGGATTGACAACATCTCTTTTCATCATTACTGTTGAAATTGCAGAGAGATTGGCCTACACTGGCATTTCTTCCAACTTGATCACATATCTCACAATTGTAATGCAACAGAGCACTGCTACTGCTGCAAAAAATGTTAATCTCTGGGGGACTGTTGCATCCATGTTTCCTCTAATCATGCCTACCTTGCTTATTTATTTCTAAGTTTCTTGCATCATTTTGGTCCAAATCATGATATTAGAGTTGCTTCTGTTAAAGTGACTTGATGAAAGCTTTGAGTTTGGTGTTTTGGAAAAACAGGACAGGGAAATAAATGGATTGAATGAACAGTTAGAAGAGGATTCCCGCTCCCTTGAGCATCTTCAATTGCATCTTCAGCAAGAATGTAACAAAAGAATGGAGGTTGAGAGGGAGAGTGTTGTACTAAATGATCAAATAGCAATGTTGAATGAAATACTTGAACAAGACGAGGATGCAAAAAATATAGATGATTAGTCAACATTTGAGAGTTTTCTCTTAAAACTATTCTTTACAAAATTCTTTTAAGCATATCCATTAAAAGCAGGCAAATTTTCTATCTGTTTAACAAAGGGATCAATTCTGGGTGTACACTCATTCTTTTAGAGGCCAAAGGTAGCATGTAAGTATATATTCTAAGATAGTTCCTAATAGATTTGTATAGTATTGGGATTTGTGTTACTAGTGAAGTAGAGATAGCTGGGCAAATTTTGGCTTTTCTCAATCTTTGTCAATCTATGGTGTGAGCCACAATAAATACTTTTTCCTTGCAATCTGGATTTGGTTTTCTGATTTGTGAAAGTTGTTACTGAATAAGGTATAACTGAATAATTTAATGCCAAGCTAGCCAATTCCTTTAATTATTTTTCCATGATGAATGAGCTGAATCTGTCTTATTTCTGCATTCATAGGCGTCCTTTTCTAAGTTAACAATTGTATGATCATTTCCTTTCTTCCAGAAATATTACTAAAAAAAATTGCAGGTTACAACATATAGTCTTACCAAGTAGGATCAGGTATCTATTATTATCAGGCCTTTTATCCTTGCGTCTTAGCTTTATTTTCTTGCCATTTCTACATACTAATATTTAAAAAGTTAAATCCATCAACAAATGAAAAATGATATTTATTATTAATTATGCTCAAGTAAATGATAAAAACATGAGAGTGGTCATAATACTGAAAGAATCCATTTCATTTGACTATCTCTTTAAATTCAATAGCACAATCAGACATTCTAACCAACAGTAACACACACAAGAGCTAATACTGTATCTGCACAAGGAATCACAAAATTAAATTCAAACATGCACTATTTGAGAACGATGATTGTATCAATACTATGTGTATCATTAAGCATGGTGTGCTTGTTTCTATTCGATCTAGCCCTGGACATCAGACCATATTTTCTAGTCTAATTAAGTCGATTTGAAGGGAGCTATGAAACCTTCTTGCAATAACCGTTGACTTCTCCATAGATATATTACATTGACTTCCCTAAAAGGATTTGATTGTACCCCACTCCTTTGAGAGAGGAAGTCATTCCCCTTAGTTGGGTTTGTACACAGGCTGCATTAAAGTTATGCTTGCAGTGGAAATAATTCCATCAATATGATTACAAATGTTTGTTAACCAATCTATGCATCCCACTCAAATGCTATACTTTTATGGGAACAATTCATTACAATCGTTACTTTGCAAACATCTGATTAATCGGGTGGGTGGGATAGGTATGGAGCCGTTCTGTTGTTGTTATTCGTCTCTATTCCCTCTGGACAGGAAGTTGACATTGGAAAAGTTGAAAGGCAAGGGTTGACTTTTATAGCACAATTACTATTTTCCATGATGTGCAAGTTTTCTGTATGCAGCAATTACCCCACTCCATCAACATTCCATTATGTTGCATATAAATCCTTTGATTCACATCTACTTCCTTCATCATTATGTTATCTTTGTTCGTAACACTAATCATACATTTCATAAGCTCTGTAACTTAATCTCATCAAGATTTATCTCCAGAAAATTGTTGTTTCTTTTTTGAATTCCTTCTTTTTCCCAGTTTTTTAATTTTAGCTTTATTGTGTTAATAATTAAGTTGTAGTTAAGTCATCTGAAAATATGACAATGGTCAAGAGTTGGTTATGACATGCAGACCAAGATATGTGACTCTTTTTATGAGCAAGTGCTTCAGTAGCTCATTTATGTAATTAACACAAATATCATGGTTTATCCTGATATCCCATCTTATTTGAACAATCTAATTCTTTAGGTAAACAATCATCTATAATGTCTATCTCGATGTATGCCTTAAGTTGTATCCCCCATTAATGCCTTTCAGAGCCTCCTCTACAACTTAAATTTTTTATTTATTTCTCATATATGTTCTGTAAATTTTATATATATACCTTGATATTAATTAGGTCAATTGTGATCCAAGCATCTAATGTAATTTTTGACCAACTTTTTAATAGATGCTAAGTCTTATGTACTTTTTCTCTATAATAGGTAGATGAAAAAGTAAAATAGATTCTAAAGGGGAGATAAGGATCATATAAGTAAATGTAAAATGGGGAAGGCGTGATAGCACCAATAGGATTGTTAGGAGCATGATAACACACGAGCAATCAATGATATGATGTGCTGATAATGTTCCCATTTGTCCTTGCAAATTTCTTCAATTCTTTATTCTTAAAAGATGCTTTCCTAACAATCATAATTGTAGATGTCAATCTACACGTAAAGATGAGATTATTTATTATAATGACACAAATATTAGCCACCACAATAGACTACAAAGGTATGGCCTCAACCCATTTTGTAAATTAAATAGTAGCATTAATGATAAATGTATGTCCCTCACAAGAGCTTAGGGAAAATTTTTCCACCACATCTAATCCCCATATAGAAAATGACGAAGGTGATGTAAAGAGTGAGGATTGGAGGTAAACCTAGAGAAAGAGAAAGAAATTATGTCTTTTCCACTTATGCAACTTTGTATTATATACTCTCCACATCAAGAATAAAAGGTCAAAGTTCAAAGTTCTCCATATTTTACTTCTACTCTTGAATTGACCTCATCTATTGCACAAATTTACCAAAAAAAACATTTTTTTGACCTTCCACACCTCTTTGGCGTACCCATTGCACACCAAGGTGCAATTGCTAGTTTAAAATTATATAAAAACTGTTTGATTTTACTTTATTTTATAGTAGATTTTTGTATAATACATGCATGCCATCTATGTTTGAATGTACCTATGTTACTTATGTACCTTCGATATGCATTCTTTTAGGGAGAATTAGCAAGTATAGTCGACATTATATGACGAGAATCCATTAACTCCCCTTGCGTGAACTTCACTTCTCAATTACGATTGCTCTCTATCCATTGGCCACACATCACAGAAAACTAACGTGCGCACCTTCTTTGCACCACACAACCCTTTTCGTGTTCTTTGGCCACACATCACACAAAACTAACGTATGCGGTAGTGCAACGGATACTCTCATTCACTCTCAACATGTCACCATTTTCCTATTCTCTCTCTCTCAACGTGACCACACAACCCTTGATTGATTATCAAGTCACGTACCTTCTTTCCACCACACAAACCCTTGACTGATTCAATCTACATTTGTCGTTTATCTTTGAATGCAGCCCCGCTTTCTCCGATCTACCCATCAACGCGGTAGTGCAAGGACCAACTGCAGGCTTTACAAGTTGAACATTGACTACCTTCTGCACGGCAGTCTATATGTAATATCCTCTACTTCTACTCTCAACATGATCACCATTTGCCTATTTTCTTTCCTCTCCTCTGCAACATGACTATCATCCCTGCAATGGCTGTGGCTACATTACTTAAGTGTGCTACCATTTCTGTGTTTACAATCATCTTCTTCACCAACCCATTTGTATGTCTATGCAGCTGTCCTCGGCAGGAATCTGAGGCTCTTCTTTCCATGATCATCACATATGCAGATGTCCTCGGCAGGGGTCCATGGACAAATGAAACAGACTGCTGCGAGTGGTATGGCATAGAATGCGATGAGAACAAGAGCCATGTAGTGGGGATGTATATATATCCAGACAACTACGGAATAGGAGGAGTCATATCTGATAGCCTGTGCAAACTTCCGTTTCTTACATCTATATATATACAGAACCTCGGCACAACAGGTACTCTTCCTTCCTGTTTGGGAGATCTGCATTATCTTCATGAATTATCTATAGAGAGCAATAAGTTGATTGGGGTAATACCCCTTAGCATTTGTAAGCTTACAAATCTGACTTTACTTAGTCTTAGAGGGAATCAACTGAGTGGAAGCTTGCCATATTGTCTGAACAATCTTTCTTCTTTGAGTTCTCTCCACCTTTCAGAGAATCGATTAAGTGGCCAGATTCCATTTACATGGGGTGAACTCCCTTCCCTAGGGGTCTTGGATGTTTCCACCAACCAATTGAGTGGGACTCTTCCCTTGTCCTTTGCAGGGCTGTCCTCCCTTACTGAACTCTACGCCAATGATAATAGATTCAATGAGAGTATCCCTTCTTCGGCCTTACCATCCTCTATTCGAACTCTCCACCTCTCACTAAATCATGAGCTCACAATTTCAGAGACTCTTTTCCATAACCTTACCAATTTAGAGGATTTGTATCTATCCAATTGCACACTAAATATTAGTACATCCTGGATTCCCAACTTCCAGCTCTTTCAGTTACAATTTGTGTCATGTCAGATGGACAGTCAAATTCCACCATGGATTTCAACTCAGCTCTCGTTGTCTTCCTTGACATTATCTAACAACGGTCTTGCTGGAGAAATTCCCTCTTGGCTATGGGCTGTCACTGTTCCCTCCTTATCAGAACTAAATATCTCACAGAATAATCTGCATGGGTCCCTTTTTCCAAATGGTCCGCAAACGATGCAAGTCTTGGATGTATCTAGCAATGCATTTAGTGGATGCATACCTTCAGTGTGGCCAATAGATGATAAAGCACCACCTTTTGAATTTCCTGCTATGATTTTTATGTTCAATGACAATTTGTTTACCGGCAACATTCCTCCAAGCTTGTGCAATGTGACTCAAAACATGAAGTTAAACCTTAAAAACAACAAGTTAAATGGAATGATTCCTTGGTGTTTAATCGAAGATGGATCACCGGTTCAAGACTTAAATTTAGGAGGCAATAGTCTGGAGGGAAGGATGCCCCAAGGGCTAATCTTCTCGTTTCACATGACGTCCTTGGTACTAAGAAACAATCGGCTCAGCGGAACCTTCCTTCCCTCATTTACCAATAGTACAACTTTACAAGCACTTGATATTGGGCACAACAAATTCACAGGACATCTTCCAAAGTCAATTGTGAATGTTTCATCTCTTCAAGTGCTGGTGATGAAGGACAATCAGTTTAGCGGCAACATTCTTCCAGAGATTGGCGAGCTGAAGCAGCTCCAGATATTAGACCTTTCGTCCAATAACTTATCAGGCTCTGTTCCCCACAACATTGTATTTTTACGAGCAATGGCCGTAGCAAGAGAGGATGGCTATGTGTTGCAGAGTGAACTGGAAAATGGGCGTGAAGGTAGCGTGGCATCTTCTCTTGGAGGACTGGATATGGCTCTCAAAGGTACAGATCTATACTACTCATATATTCTTTCCACACTCACTGGCATAGATCTCTCCAACAACCAATTGAATGGAGATGTTCCTCTTGATTTTGGAAAGTTGAAGGGGTTGAGGTTTCTGAATTTATCCATGAACAATCTGAGTGGAGTTATTCCACATAGTTTGGGGGATATGAGTCAGCTTGAATCGTTGGACCTTTCTTCAAACAAGTTTTCAGGAAATATTCCTTCAGAGCTTCAATCTCTGAGCTATTTGGCATATTTAAATTTGTCCAACAACAATCTGTCTGGAAGTATACCGCAAGGAGGACAGATGATCACATTTGAAAATACATCATATTCTGGAAATCCAAATTTGAAGGGATGCCCACTTCCAAAGAATTGCTCTTGGCCGAAATTTGCACCTCCTCCTCCTGTAAAGGATGGCGAAGATAATAAAGATGAAGAGAGCGACCAAATACCCTGGTATCAAATAGGAGTAGGATGGTCATATGGAGCAGGGTTTTTGAGTGTAGTAGTGTTATTGCTTTCAATCAGAGAGAACTGGAGGAAGAAATACTTCGAGGGGGTTGATAATATTTTGAAGTTTTTGTTTCCATTCCTAACCGATAGGAGATTGTGAGGGCTTATTTCTCCACCAGAATTGAGCCAAAACTGTGCCTTAAGCGAAGATTTGATTTTTGAGCTTTGCTATTGTAAGTGGACTATATTTTATATAGTTTAATTTAAAATTATAAATAGATAGTGTCATGTTTGCATTGATATGCATAAAACTATGGTTGATGTTTTATTTAATATGCAGATTCATTTGTATTTTAGCTTCATATGGAAGTTTGATGTTAAATTTTTCATAAAGGTATTTCAAGGAGAGCAATAGTATAAATAATTCTTAATTTCTTATTAGAAAATATCATTAATATTATCTTTTAAAATATAACATTAAAATATTAGAATTTTTATTTGTATTCTTTTGTATGATGTAATTTTGATGTAATTAATTCAATCTTATTTATCATATAAGATGAATAAGATGTATTGTGTTCTTAGCATACAAATAAATTTTGAAAGTTTTTGTTTGTATTAAGAAGTGTGAAGATGTTTGTCATTAGTAGCACACGAAAAATAAAATAGATAAATGTGATGAAAGATCCATTTGCATAGAAATTAGATATTAAACGTCAAATAATGGTGATAGTATTGGCATTTCATACATTATTGATTGTAAAGGAGATAATTTTCTTACATAAATATAAAATTGTATTGCAATTAAAGCCAATTAAAGGATTTTGAGTGAAAAATTTTGGGACAAAGGATATTATCAAAACTCTTTCCTTTCTTATGACATCTATATGGTAGAAAGGCTTCAATCAAACCCTCTGTGTGTGTACAAAACACTTTGGAAAAAAATATTTCTTATCAATGAATTTACATTTTCCTAAAACAATATATGTGTGTCAATTTTCTTTGAACATTATAACTATCATATTGAAGTTAGTTTCACAAATTATATATTAAAACACTTTGGAAAAATATATTTCTTATCAATGAATCAATTATTTACATTTTCCTAAAACAATATATGTGCCTCAATTTTCTTTGAGCTTTATAACTATTAGATTGAAGTAAGTTTCACAAAGTATATATTGAAACTTTATTTTAAATTTAAATTATATATATATGTAAATATATGTATATATGTATGTATATAAAAAATGAAACCCTAAATCCTAAACAAAAAATCATATGTTAATTGATACTAATCTAAACTAACAAACCTTAGACTTTAAACCATCAAAACTATTAGATATTTTAAAATGCTAAAATAATACATTACTTATATTCTATAAAATTTCGTTTGATACACATTACACGCTTATATATGTTAGTGTATTAAGTTTATCTTAGGGCAAATAATTCTAGGTGGTTTTTTTCCCGTAGGGTAGTTTTCTCACTCATTTGATATTTTCATGGCTTTAAAAGCCTATACAAAATGTATTATTAGTATCTCAATTTCATTCACTTTTGGTGAAATAGTGTGTGCTTCATCCGTGCATTGTGAAGGTTTTTTGTTGCAGATGGTGCTCCTGGGAGGTGGTTGACACCAACATGGTATTAGAGCCAACCATTCTCCCCTCCTTCCCTTGATATTTTTCATCAGAAACTTTTATGAAATCATTTATTTGCTCAGCATTTGAAATTTTTCAAATTTCAAAATTGCCTTATTTGTCTTATTTCTGATTATTTCATTTTCCTATTATTGGTGAATATCTAGGAGCGATTGAGGTGTCATTTCCAGTTTGAAATCAACATATTGCTAGGAGGTGTGTCTCTATCCTAGGCGTGATTTGCACTTGGGAAGAACTTGCTTGTCCTTGGTGCATATCTTCCTCTCTTGATTGATTCAAGATTGGAGGCTTTGAAACTATGGAAGAAGCATTTATTTTTGCCAAAGTGTGACTGTGCTTAGAGAGGCATGTTTACTCCTGACTGATTGGAGGCCATATATTACTAGCAGGAGGTCCAATTCTGCTCAAGAGGGAACGATTTTTTGCCTTGGAGGACATTTTCCCTGTTTGGAGGTGTTCACCCTGAGGCCGCACAATTTGCTTCTTCCCTCACCATGAAGCTCCCATCGCAGCACCCAAATTGCATTGCAGTGCATCTTTGCAGACCCGCAAGAAGGAGAGGAAGCGTGATTTTTTTGCATTGGCAGAGGGGTTTTTCACCGAATCTATCACTATGGATGCACGATGAATTGAAACCTTTCTTTCACCAGCATTTGGAATCCAATGTGTAGACATGGGTCGATTGATTGCTTGATTTTGAAGCCATGATTTGAATCAAGGCTGTAATTTTTTTTGTTGAGGTTGTCATTGATTTGTAGGCGACAAATCATTCTTGTAGCATACATTTTTCCAAACTTTATATTTTATAATTTTTTTCCCTGAATGTTTAGGGTTTCAATGTTGCACAGCCAAGAGGAAGTGGGCCCAAGTTGGTTTTGAGGTTGTCTTGTTGGAAAAAATATCCCACATTGATAGCGTGGGGTAGTTTTTTGCTATTTAAATAGCATTGCAGTATAACCAATTTCTGGGAGCACGTTTCCCAGATTTGGCAGAGGTTTTTGAGTTGTAGAGAATTGGGCTTTCTAGTGTTGAGAAAATTTGCTACTTACTTTATGATAAGGTGTATAGTTATTTTGCTCAATTTTTTAGATTTAATCTTCTTTTTGTTGAGTAATAATTTGGATGTTGGAAACATAAATTTTGATAGCTTGTATGGGTTGATTTTTTTGGAGGTTTTAGTTTGGTGTATTTTTTCCTTTTATTGTCATGGCTATCCTGAGTTAGTTGAATTGTTAATCCCCCATAACTACTATACCTGAAAGATAAAAATGTATAGGTTGCTCCAGTCTAAGGGTCTGTGGTCCACACTAAGTGATAACCAACCCACTCTTACCAGGGAATGTGATTTTTTTCCCATAGAAACAAGTGTGAGAAAGCTATGGGTTTGATAAAATTGAATGTTTTTGACAGTCTCCTTTTTTCATATTGACGAGTGTGATACAGCTAAGGAGATATGGGATAAGTTACAAAACTTGTTTGATCGGGTCAGTGAGTTTCGTGCCTTACAACTAGAGGCAAAATTAACCTCTCTTTCTCCTAGTGCATTTCCTTCCTTTGATGATTTTCTAGTTATGTTCAAATCTGTGAGGTCACAATTAGCGGGATGTGGGACGAGTAAAACTGATAAGGAGTCCTTTTTTTTAATTTTGTTCTAAGTTGAGAGGCCCATTTGCAGTCTTTTCTTCTACCTTCTACTCTAACATGGATGCTTTGGGTAATGCATTCAAAATGCCTTCTTTTGAGACTTTTTGTGATCGGTTGACGAGGGAGCAAGCCAAACTTGCCCAGTTAGAGGGGCTCTCTATGAATCATGCATTAGTTGCATAAGGATCTCAAAGTAAAGGGAAGAAGAAACCTAAGCCTAAGATAAAGTCCCATGAGTCCTCCAACTCTTCAAAAGAGGACAAGCCTAAGAAGGAGAAATTTGGTTGTGTGTATTGCAAGAAGAAAGGGCGTGATGAACATCATTTTTATACGAAGAAGATTTATGAGTTTTCACATCTTCTTTAGAAGAACAATATTCCATTTCCCTCATCTATGACTCCTTCTTCTATAGCCTCTCCATCTCCATTTGCATCCTCATCTACATCATCATCCAAAACTACACAATCAAGGAATGCAAGATTTGCAAGTGGTAAAGAAGATAAACTCTACATGGGTAAAGGATATGCCTCAATGACTTTTGTTGTTCATTCTAGTCGTGATAGATGGTTTTTGGATTCTGGAGCATCTCACCACATGGGTTTTTCTCCCTATCCTTTTCTGGGTCTTCATTATACTGATACTTCCAAGATTTTGTTGGGAGATAGTAAAGTTTTGGATGTTGCAGGGGTAGGTAATGATACGGATTTACAAGCACTTGATATTGGGCACAAAAAGTTCACAAGACATCTTCCAAAGTCAATCAAGAATATTTCATCTCTTCAAGTGCTGGTGATGAAGGACAATTAGTTTGATGGTAGCATTCTTTTAGAAAATGGTGAGCTGAAGCAACTTCAGATCTTAGACCTTTCGTCTAATAACTTATCAGGCTCTATTCCACACAACATTGTATGTTTACAAGCAATGGCTATACTAAGAGAGGACGACTGTGTGTTACATGGTGAACTAGAATATAAGCAAAGCCCTTACACAAACTCTACTCTTGGTGGACTGGATATGAACTTGAAAGTTACAAAACAATATTATACATATATTATATCCACACTCACTAGCATAGATATCTCCAACAATTAGTTGATTACAAATGTTCCTCTTGATTTTGGAAAGTTGAAGGGGTTGATACTTCTAAATATATCCATGAACAATCTAAGTGGAATTATTCCACATAGTTTGGGAGATATGAGGTAACTTGAATCGTTAGACCTTTCTTCGAACAAGCTTTCAAGAAATATTCCTTCAGAGCTTCAATCTTTGAGCTATTTGGCATATTTAAATTTTTCCAACAACAATCTTTATAGAAGCATACTGCAAGGAGGACAGATGATCACATTTGAAAATACATCATACACTAGAAACTCAAATTTGTAGGGATGCCCACTTCCAAAGAATTTCTCTTGGCTAAAATTTGCACCTCCTCCTCCTATAAGGGAGGCTGAAGATAAAGATGAAAAAGAGAGTGATAAAATGCCCTAGTATGAAATTGGATTAGGATGGTCATATGGAGCAGGCTTTTTGAGTATAGTAGTTTTATTGCTTTCAATCATAGAGAATTGGAAAAATAAATACTTCAAAGGGGTTGATAATATTTTGAAGTAGACTTGAGCAAAAACTATGACTCAAAGAAAACATTTGATTTTGAGATTATCTTGCAAGTTGACCATATGTGATATATTTTTAAATTTGTTAGATAAGAAAGAGGAAAAAAAAAAAACCTATTTGTGTTATCCTTGCATAGGGGAGAGGGGGAAGTAGTCTGTGGGCTAACGTTGTCAACATGTAACAATTTACTGGAATATTGTAGAACCTTTTTTTTTAAAACGTGGATTGGCCTCTTATCTATCTATAACTAAGGTTTGGAGGTGTGACTCATCATACAACTCACCACATCAACACATCTATTAAGAAGTGTCTAAAATTTGACTTTTTAAAGATTCGACCAAAACTTAATCATGGGACCCCCAATAGTTGAACAAAATACCATTTGTTTCTTGTAAAATAACATATTTTTATTTAAAATAAAATTAATATGCAACTAAATGGACCAAATACCTATTGGTCACCATAAATCTTTCATATCTCTAGCTTTTATATTCAACACATATGGACCAATAATTGAACACAAAAAAACTATTTGGTGTTATAAAAACAACACATAATTATTTAAAATACAACTTATATCAAACAAAAATGGACCAATAGTTGAACACTAAAACTTTTTGAAAATCCTTCACATTTAATGGGAAAATACATGGTATTTATTGTGCTCACCTTTTATATTTTTGATGGGACAAACTATTGATATAAAATACTCCAATGCTTGTACATTGCTACCCCAATAGTTGTACACATAAGAGCAATATTTCTCACTATGATAACAATACTTTTTTAAATGAGTGTCTTATTTTAGTAAATGAGCATTTTATTTTTTAAATGTCACACTTCTTCATGAATGTATTTATGTTTGTTTTTTTCATATATATATATTTATCATTCACACATTCTCATGTGTTGGATATCAATATGGAGATGTTAAAAGGTGGTCGAGCAGTTATTGTGTAGCCCTACGACTAGTAGGGTTGTGACCTACATGTGGACACCCTTTCTTGCATGTTGTTTCTACCTTTACATCTTTGTGTGGGATGTGTTTAGTGTGCTCGAGGTGCATTTCTATTTGGTGTGTGGGGATTGTTTTCTCTTTGTGTTCAATGGAAAGTTTGGACTATGGGGGTGGGTATTTTCGGCTTCTAGGGGTGGAGTTGTTGTTCATTAGGTGAGGCCTTTGCTAAATTCGAGGGTGGTTTTCTGTTTGGACTATGGCGAAGCATTGGGTCTCTTATAGTTTGGTGGTGGTTGGCAGTGGTGTGCCTCACAACAGCTCTTCTTCGGGTTTGAAAGCTCAACAGTCAGAGTCGTTTTATGTGGGGGAGGGCCCTAAATTGAAGAAAGTGAATGGTTGTTTTCCTAAAAGCCAAGATAGGTCAATTTTGGTCATTTCTCTTGAATCTGTTGTTGAGGATGTCTCTTATTGGAGTAGACATGCTCTTATCGACAAATTTATTGGGATCCATATATTGTTAGCTTTGGATTCTTCGATTAGGCGTTCATGGTAGGTTGAGGAAGACATGGAGCTTATGGTGGTTGCAAATAGCTACTATGTGGTTGTTTTCTCCAATATGGCTGATAGGAATCAAGTTTTTGAGGGAGGACCCCACTTTTATAATCGTGTTGGTTTGTTTATCAAACCCTAGAATATGGGTTTTAACTCAACTAAAGAATTCTTGTCGAGGGTTCTTATCTGAGAACGTCTATTGCAACTTCCCTTGGAGTTCTAGAGAGAAGATATTTTACAATGGATTATTGCTCTTCTTGGAAAGCCTGCTGCAGTTGCTCAACAAACCCTTGAAAAAAAGGTGATTTCTTTTTCTTAGATCTATGTGGAGATAGATTTAAAAAATCCCTTACCAAATTCTCTAGAAATTCGTCTTGGTTATTTATCTTGGGTTCAACAGCTTGATTATGAATCGCTTCCTTTTCATTTTTGGATTTGTCATGAGTATGGACATCTTCAGAGGAAATGTCCTAGGATTAATAAAGCTCCAACTTCTAATTTTTCCACTTTGTCTTCGGCTTCAAAAGTTGTTAAGGAGGATAAAGGGAAATATTCCATGATGGAAGGTGCATCAGATAAAGATGGCTTTGTGCCTATTAAGCCTTAGGCTAAGGGTCATGGTCAAAAGAGATCGTTGAAGGATGAGCAAACTAAACAGGACTTTAACCAGTTTGAGGTGTTGGACACTTCCACCTTGGAGGAAGGAATCTCACCAGACATGCCTTTTGCTGCTATTGCTATGGGTTGTGATAAAAGCAACCTCTTGCTACATGAAAAGGATCCCACTTTGAGCAAAAAAACTCTACAAAAATCATATTAGAAGCATTTGAACAGTTTAGCATCCTAGCAATCAACATATTAGCAATCATTTAGCTTAGCAATATCTTGGTTTTCATTATAGTTGCATCTCAAATATCATATTAGCATCATATTATCAGTATATCAGTATCATATAGCTTTCATTATCACATCATAGCTTCCATTATCAATCATTTCATCACAACATATCATATAGTTCATCATTCTCATTCTCTAGGTTGTCATTTTAATAATCACAGTGCATACAATCTAAGAGCCACTTTGACTTAATAAATCCTTAGAGATAGAGAGCAATGGAACAATCTTAGAGATTTCATTATGCTTCAATTAGATGAATTTTTCATTTGAATTCTCTAATAATGTTTCATTGAAGTGTGTTTGTTACTTATTTACTCACATATTTTTCCACACACTTACATTTGGCGCCCACCGTGGGGTCAAAATCCCCATTTTTAACATTTTTCTAGAAAGTGATTGCAAATTTTGACGTGATTCTATTTTATCCCAACCGAGAGTTCTTCCAATGCATCTGATAAATATTTCAGCACATCCAATTACTGTTTCGGCGCATCCGACAAATATTTCAATGCATCCAATTACTATTTTAGCACAACCGACAAATAGTTTAGCGCATCCAATTATTGTTTTGGTGCATGTGACACTTTTTTTTAAGCACATCCATTGATTTCTATAGTACATCTGACTTTTAGCACATCCGTTGACTATTTTAGCGTATCTAAGTAGTCTTTTAGCACATAGGATCTCTGGTTTAGCGCTTTTATAGTCAATCTTAAAATGGCCATATCTTGGTCATATAGAGGTATTTTTTGAAGCTTTTTTTTTTGAAATGGGGTAGAATTTCATAATATATGTAATAGTGTAGGTTTTTCTCAATTTTGTAGAGGTAAAATTTTCAATTTTACACCTAAAGCAAAATCACATTGTAACTTGGTCTAAGTTTTAGGATTTTTATGCTTAATCATTCATCTAACCCTTATATATTCTTATTTCTTGATCTCATCTAAAATTTTGAGCATTTATTACAGGTCCTAAGATGAAAATGGAGCATTGAAGTGAAAGAAAAGGCATTTTATATCCATTGTAATAGTGTTTTCAAACACTCATGGAAAAATAACCCATCATATGTTATTTTTCATTCATGCTTTAGGATGGTCAACTAGCATTACTTTGGGCTTAAAATTAACCATCTACACAGCCTTTGTCAAAGTTGGTTAAAAAGAACATTAGAAACTCACTAGTTTTTGGATTTGGATTAAAATTGAGCAAACAACTTCACACTTCAATTTGGGCTTAAAATTTGAACAAATCTTGCTAGTGTGAGAAAAGGCATCGCATGTGTTCTCTCTTTTTTCACGTAAACAAAGATTGATTGAACTACAAATGTACTTACTCACTATTGTTCATCCTTAGAGGGTCTTCCTTGTGGGAAAAAGTACTCACCCAAGGGAATGACCCAGACTGCGAACAAGATAAAGCCAAGCCACTTCCACCCGATATAGAAATACGGATACTTGAGGAAAGTTCAAGTATCACGATTGTTTATACTGAGGGGATGGGAAACAATGGTCACTCGCCGTATGTATAATCTCTCTGAACGAATTCCCATACTTAAACCTTTTGTGATAGCAAGCCAAAATCCCTATTATATTTGTTGTTACAAGAGGTCTAACCTCTAAAGCCGTCCCATATTTTTGTGGCTTTTAGTAGAGATGAAAAGTATGCCATGGGAGTTTCATGGGTACTTAAGCTTGGCTGACCTAAGAAGTGTGTGCCATGGAGGGGAGCCAGTGTGCTCAAGCTTCTAATCATCCACTAAAAGTAGGCACAACTGGAGTAAAATCCAAGTGGGAATCTAGTGAATATTGTCCTAGCCAACCTTACAAATTGTATTTGTTTGATGTGTCTTACATGTGTGTTTTAAAATAAATTTCAAACAAAACATCACACACATAAATCTATAAACCTTGATTCAGAAGAGCATTCGCTCAAACCACCATGGCTAAAATAGATGAGGATCAATTGAGTGCTTGAACTCAGCAGATACAAAATCTTCAACAACAATTCGAAGACATACAAAGTGAAACCACATAAATATATCCGCTGCCAAACATCTACCCATATCCTCTTGACCAAACAATGAACATGAGACCTTCTTCACCAAAAACTACATCATCCAAGTTCAATGTCTTGGAATTTTGGAAAAAGTTCAATAAGCCCAAATCTAAGTCCTCAAACACAAATGATATTGAGAAATCCTATCATATGTCATGCATTTATCTTCATCCACCATAATCCAAAATGAATCTCATGATTCTTTCACTCAAGTTAATGATTCCATCCAACCATCATCTCCTATCATACCTTCTACATCCGATGATACCAAAATTCCACAAACTCTTCCAATCCTTGGCCAAGATCCCATCTCTCAAGAATATTATGATGATCCCCTCATTTCACTTTTCATTTAAAATAATTTTCTTCCATCTCAAGAGACAAGTATTCTTCCAAGTTCTCCTTCCACCCCATATAATGAATCCATACTATTTCATGATTCAGTTGCATCCCAAGCGCATGAAAGTTCTTCCATACTATCTAATGATGTCTTACCAACTGATGGTCAAGACATGATTTCTACAAAATCTCATGATTCCCTTCCTCATCAAGATCAAGATATGCGTCCATTCAAGGATACCCTTTCATTCCATGAAGATGTTCATCCTTCAAATGATAAAGATATTCCTTTCATACCACTTCATAATGATTCCATACTTAATAAAGAGCAAGTTACTTCCTCTCCTACACCTTGTGATCCTTTTCCAAGTCAAGATCAAAGTACCCCATCATCCCCATGTCAAGAGTCTATCACACCTTTTCAAGCTATCCATGAACCCAACACTTATAAATTGGGATCCTCCACCTTTATCCATTTTGGTTTACTTCCAACACCTATCCTCTCATCTATATCATGTCCTCCCTAAAATGGACTCACATCTTGTTTCACAAACAATACATATCCCATTGGTAAACGAATGTGTCAAAGTATGAATTACAAAGGAAAAGGATTAGGCCTTCATGAACAAGATATCTTAGAACCTCTTACTATTCAAAGAAACCCATATCACCACAACCTTAGTTATATGCCTAAGTGTCCTAGTCCATCAAACCTTCCATCTATCCTAGGTCCTCATCCTATTCCATCAAACCTTCCATCTATCCTAGGTCCTCATCCTAGTCAATCAAAATTTCCATCTATCCTAGGTCCATATCCTATTCCTCAAGAAAAAAAAAGGCACACATCCTTGATTCCATTTCAAAATTCTACCCACATTAACTCATCCATAAGACCACCATACCATTCATCTCAATCTACCCTTCTCATTGCTCTCGGAAGCAATTTGGATGCCAAATATCAAAAGCTTTTATATCAAAATCCACATGTATCAAAGGATCAACATGTCTCCTCAAAGAGACATGCAAAAATAAAAGAAAATTTGATCCAAAATCAATAGAAAAATATAAAAGGCCACAAAGGCCTATCAAAGAAAAAATCTCAAAGACCCAAAAGGTTCATAAATCAAAAGAAAATTTTCAAAGACCACAAAGGTCCATAAATTGAAAAGAAAAATGTCAAAGGCCACAAAGGCCCACAAAGAAAAAATAAAATTCAAAAGCTATGTTGATTCCTAAAAGTCTCATAGAAGCAATAAAATCTAAATTGGCATCCAAATTTTCTTATTCAAAAGCTTCCTCCAATTTTCCATATAAAAACCTGTCACCTTCCAAATCCATTTTTCCTCCATCACTTCATCACCCTTCAAGGTGTGTTCCAATGTTGAGCTTGTCATCCTTTCCAATAAATTTCAAACAAAACATCACACAAGTTCAATGTCTTGGAATTTTGGAAAAAGTTCAATAAGCCCAAATCTAAGTCCTCAAACACAAATGATATTGATAAATCCTATCATGTGTCATGCATTTATCTTCATCCACCATAATCCAAAATGAATCTCATGATTCTTTCACTCAAGTTAATTATTCCATCCAACCATCATCTCCTATCATACCTTCTACATCCGATGATACCAAAATTCTACAAACTCTTCCAATCCTTGGCCAAGATCCCATCTCTCAAGAATATTATGATGATCCCTTCATTTCACTTTTCATCTAAAATAATTTTCTTCCATCTCAAGAGACAAGTATTCTTCCAAGTTCTCCTTCCACCCCATATAATGAATCCATACCATTTCATGATTTAGTTGAATCCCAAGAGCATGAAAGTTCTTCCATCCTATCTAATGATGTCTTACCAACCGATGGTCAAGACATGATTTCTACAAAATCTCAAAAGGTTTTATATCAAAATCCACATGTATCAAAGGATCAACATGTCTCCTCAAAGAGACATGCAAAAATAAAAGAAAATTTGATCCAAAATCAATAGAA
This sequence comes from Sequoia sempervirens, assembly GCA_007258455.2. Classification (NCBI taxonomy): domain Eukaryota; kingdom Viridiplantae; phylum Streptophyta; class Pinopsida; order Cupressales; family Cupressaceae; genus Sequoia; species Sequoia sempervirens. Next base: position 438,277,575 of record VDFB02086081.1, on the reverse strand, counting down.
AAATATAAAAGGCCACAAAGGCCCATCAAAGAAAAAATCTCAAAGACCAAAAAGGTTCATAAATCAAAAGAAATTTTTCAAAGACCACAAAGGTCCATAAATTTAAAAGAAAAATGTCAAAGGCCACAAAGGCCCACAAAGAAAAAATAAAATTCAAAAGCTATGTTGATTCCTAAAAGTCTCATAGAAGCAATAAAATCTAAATTGGCGTCCAAATTTTCTTATTCAAAAGCTTCCTCCAATTTTCCATATAAAAACCTATCACCTTCCAAATCCATTTTTCCTCCATCACTCCATCACCCTTCAAGGTGTGTTCCAATTTTGAGCTTGTCATCCTTTCCAATAAATTTCAAACAAAACATCACACAAGTTCAATGTCTTGGAATTTTGGAAAAAGTTCAATAAGCCCAAATCTAAGTCCTCAAACACAAATGATATTGAGAAATCCTATCATGTGTCATGCATTTATCTTCATCCACCATAAGCCAAAATGAATCTCATGATTCTTTCACTCAAGTTAATTATTCCATCCAACCATCATCTCCTATCATACCTTCTACATCCGATGATACCAAAATTCTACAAACTCTTCCAATCCTTGGCCAAGATCCCATCTCTCAAGAATATTATGATGATCCCCTCATTTCACTTTTCATCTAAAATAATTTTCTTCCATCTCAAGAGACAAGTATTCTTCCAAGTTCTCCTTCCACCCCATATAATGAATCCATACCATTTCATGATTTAGTTGAATCCCAAGAGCATGAAATTTCTTCCATCCTATCTAATGATGTCTTACCAACCGATGGTCAAGACATGATTTCTACAAAATCTCAAAAGATTTTATATCAAAATCCACATGTATCAAAGGATCAACATGTCTCCTCAAAGAGACATGCAAAAATAAAAGAAAATTTGATCCAAAATCAATAGAAAAATATAAAAGGCCACAAAGGCCCATCAAAGAAAAAATCTCAAAGACCAAAAAGGTTCATAAATCAAAAGAAATTTTTCAAAGACCACAAAGGTCCATAAATTGAAAAGAAAAATGTCAAAGGCCACAAAGGCCCACAAAGAAAAAATAAAATTCAAAAGCTCTGTGGATTCCTAAAAGTCTCATAGAAGCAATAAAATCTAAATTGGCATCCAAATTTTCTTATTCAAAAGCTTCCTCCAATTTTCCATATAAAAACCTATCACCTTCCAAATCCATTTTTCCTCCATCACTCCATCACCCTTCAAGGTGTGTTCCAATGTTGAGCTTGTCATCCTTTCCATCTATCCATCAACAAGCCTTCCAACCTCCTATCCATTATCCAACATTCATCCCCCATCATTCTCCTTTAATCCAAACCTTTGCATAAGTCCTTAGCTTCTTCCATCATATCATTAATCTGCCAACATTTAGGAGTCTAATTCTCATTGCCATGGTATATTAGAGGGATATTTGGTTGCGAAACTTGATGCTTAATTCCTTCATCCATCTCCCTATCATCCATATCCTATCTTCCATATTCCTCTTGCACTCTACACCTAGGGACAAGTTTCGTCCATCATGTCATTCATGGTCATTATCCTTTCTATGCTCATTCCTTACATTTCCACCTTTGATCTTGACAAGGTTAAGGATCTTCTTTGACATCATATATTTTATCCTATACACTTTATCCATATCTTCCATATCATATTCTTCACCTTATCCATATTCCATCATTCTTTCTAAATTGCTCATTCCTTACATTTCCACCTTTGATCTTGACAAGGTTAAGGATCTTCTTGAACATCATATATCTTATCCTATACACTTTATCCATATCTTCCATATCATATTCTTCGCCTTATCCATATTCCATCATTCTTTCTAAATACATCCTTTCTGCCCATCTGTGGTCTTGATGAGGAATAGGGGCAAAGTACTTGGTCCTTGTGTCCATATCTTATTTAGTTAATCTTGATCATCCCATTCATTATCGTTATCCTTGCTTTCTTCCATTCCATATCTCCTAGCTTATCAAAATCCATCATAGTTCACATCCTTATCATTTATCCATGATTATACTACCCTAGTGTGGATCATCATGTCCCCTTGCAACCTTGAATCTTATCATGCGAATCATATTTGAGCCTAGTAGTAAAACATTATCCAATTCTCATATCTTTTGTCAATCAATCGTCAACAATCATCAATCTTATAGTACTTAGAGAAAATCAATGATCCTAATTACTTATCATCATCACGCATTATAGAATCAATCATTCCTAGCATTTTAATCAATCAACTATTGTCATCTTTCAAAAAGAGATATGTTGCTTGTGTGACATGTTTTGTAGTGAATCTTTCATTTTGATCTATCATTTATCCATGGTTGCATTACCTCTATTGTTGGATATCTTGTTCCTTCAACTAGCCATATCATATTATTCCATCTTAAAAAATCAAAAAATCAAAAAAATAGAAAATATTAAAAAAAAAAAGAGAAAAATAAAATAAAATAAGTCAACATTGAAGTAAAAAAAATCATAAAATCTGAAAAAGTGCAATAAAAACAAGTAGTCAAAACATGGCAATAGGTGCTATTTGTGATGAACTAGCTCTTACATCTATTGGATACACGTCTTGGCCATTTGCTTTCGTTATCATTTTGACTCTCATCAAGGAACCTCATGTACATATCGTGGTATTGCATTCATGTTTGACCTTAGCTTGGGGGAAAAATCATAAACTCACTAGGGGCAATAAACTTTGAGCTTAAACAAACAGACAAACAATAGTATGACAACGCAACAAATACAACGATAAAAAAAAAATCAACATTGAACATACATCAATAATTAGAAAATCAAACCATCCAAATCAAACAGCTAAGATCAAAAAAATCAATCAAATGAAATCTAAATGGATGATATTCTTTCGAATCGTGATTTTATCACTTTAGCATGAATGTTCAAATGTTGTACTTTGATTTTTATTATCATATCTTTGGAGAAACTCAATGATATATTGAACTAGAGGAGCTAGGATGGAGAATGATATTTTTCTTTGTCTGTTGTCTATGAGTTGATCATTATTACTGTGTGAATTATCACAAGACATGCTATACAAAGTATCACTAATGACATTCTGGATTCACATAGGAAAATGATTGATTCTTGTTTGTTTTATGTAAGAAATGCTTAGGTCATCTTGGTTTAATTATACCTATATGTTTGTGTTAACTTGCAAAATCAAAAATTATGAAAGTAATACTTAGGTCATAATGGTCTAAATTATACCATTGATGCTTGTACTCACTTTCAACATTTCAAAGGCTCAATGAAGATAAAAGCATGATAAATGGATTGTTAAGATGACAACCTTTTCATCTTTAGATTTTCATGGTTAAATTAGACTGCATCTATATTTAAGATTTTTCAAGGTTAGAAAATCAATAACATGAAAGAATAATCATAAAATCTCTGACTGAATAAGTGTATACATCAAGTATCAGTACATCATCAAGTCTCGATACATTAATCAGTCTTATACTGGGGCATATCAATCAGGGAATTCAAACCACGTTGCCTAATCAAATTTGAATCCTCTTACACCTGAAGCTCTACAAATCTGCAAACACTTAAACCTCAAATACACATTAAATAATGGGTTCGTCCAAGCCATGCATATCTATAAGTGCTCCTATGGAATAATACATCATGCTTTATAAACAAATCAATTAAAAACATGAAATAAGCAAACATGATCTATACCTATTCCATATTGGATTGGTGTCAATTGTACAAATGACCCTTTCCCAATCCTTGTTAAAGCTTAAATGATGAAATGCCTTGAAGATGCAATGGTGATGGACAAAATCAATTCTCAATTGAAGAGAGTGACTTTGCATGAGATTGTAGGTCAAGTTGTGGAGGCTTGATACAATAGAGAAGCTCCTTATTTATAGAATAGAATGATAAAAGGATGCCAAACATGGAGGATGTGGACCTAAAAACCAACCAATGAGAAGAGGCCACTTGTCACACTGTGGTAGGTTAAGGAATGAGCACATTTTGGTCAATGTGCCAAAGAGGGGGAGATTCAAATTTGAATTTGAGAGATAAATGTTGAGTTTGACCTTTGCAAAGGGACATGTACGAGACATGTAAGACCTCTTAAATGCTTTGTTGGATGTACATGTCCACTTGTTTTTTTGAATTCAAACTTGAGGGAATATTCCTCAAAGATGCCATGTTGAAAGAAAATGATGAATTTAATAAATGAATTAAAATGATTTATTGGTGCAAGTGGGAAAAGCTAGAGGATGTGATGGGTGGTTAGATTAGATTTATCAGGATTAGATTAGTTAAGATGATGTTAGATGCTTTTGACCCATTTGACTTGAATATTTTGATTTATTTAAATAAAAAAGGGATGGAATATGCATTTAGATTTCAATTAAATAAAGTTTGTTTTATTTAACTAAAAGGGTGATGTTAGGATCAAGTTGATTTATTTAATTTAAATTGATGACTTTAGGAGATTGACCAAATAAACTTGATTTATTTTATGAATGGATGAATATGACCTAATCAAATGCATGATGTCAATTTCACGTGTCTACATTTTGCCCCTCTTTGAAGCAATGTACTTGCTGTGTTGGTTCAAAGAATAAACTTGTCGCGATCAAAATTAAATTTTTTTATGATTTTTTCAGATGCACCAGCAGAAAGAAGTACACTGGTACATTTCCCCCTCGAGAGATCGAGCGAAAAGATTCGATTTGAGGGTTGATCTCACAATAAAGAGGTTCAAAATGGATGGTATGGATGATTGCGATGATGATGCAAATGAGATGATGATGTGATAATGCCTATATGATTATGTAATAGATGTTCTATGCAAATGTATGATTTTATGAGATGCTTAGACTAACATATCTATATTATGATGATGATTATGCAATGCATGTGAAATGATCGGTGTTTCCTATTATGTATGATATGTGGCATGCTAACAGTTTGTGGATGTAGGATGGATGCATGATGGATGCATGATGGATGCATTGAATGCATGATGGATGCATTGGATGCATGATGGATGCATTGGTGATGATGATTAACTATTCATGATGTGATGTTAGTGTGGAAAAGAAGAAATCAGGTGAAGACAAGAGGATCCAACAAGTCCATGATCTGATGAGAATTTTTTAGAGAAGATGATGATGATAGATGATGTTTCGCTTATCAAGGATTGGGATTTTAAAAGGGCTACTTACCTTATGTTTGATAACACACATAGGCACGATGCATCAAGGTATAAAGAACGAGGATGGTGTTGTACCTAGTGAGATGGAATTTTTCTTGACAAAAAGATAGGAGTATTCTTGTTCACACTTGACATACACAAACCTTGCTAGGACGTACCTAACAAAGCAAGTATTCACCAAGTTATTTTACAAGAATGTCCAACAAGCATAGCAAACAAAAGGATAATGATTGTTGCCCCATTCCTATCTCTCTAAATCCTTCATTCGGATATCATTGAGAGGTCCTTGGAATGAGCGCAATAAGATAAATCAAAAGAAAAGATCAAGTAGGCAAACAAGCCAATGTTCTTCATACATTGAGCCAAAGGGATGTGTTTTGATAGGATAAGAATCCAAGCGATCTCCAAAATGATGCCCATTGTCGAAACTATATATCCTAGGACATGCATTGTATAAGCTTGATTGATAGGCTATTGATATAAGGTTGATTGACATGTTTGAAAATGATCAAGAGTTTGATTTTGTTTTAAAGATTTGTTGTTCGCTTTTGATTTTGCATTTGGAGTTTGTTTTTGCCAATTGCTGTGATTATTTCTATTTGTTTTTCTAAAGGATGAAGGTGACGACTAGTTTATTATGGATGATTGATTATTTCGAGTGAGAGTGAGATGAGATGGATGGATTTTTTTCAAATATTTGGATTTTTTTTATTTTTTGACATGTTTTGAGGCTTTTTTTGGGTTTTTGGATTTTACAAATGTTTTTATTTTTTATTTTTCAAATGTTTTGGGGTTTTCTGATATTTTATGAATGTTTTTGGATTTTGTGTTTTTTGAATGCTTTTTGGATTTTGATGTCTCGGGGGTTGATCAAAGATTAGCCTTGCCTACGTTTAAGCTCAGAGATGATGTAGTTCGGATTCCAATGTTTTTGATATTTTTTTGATTTTTGAGTGTTTTTAGATTTTTGATGTTTTTGGATTTTTTGGATTTTCACATGATTTTGACATTTTGGATATGGATATGTCTGATGCTATCAGTTTTCTGTTTGGGATTTTGTTGAAGACCAAGCTAAGGTTGACTGATCAAATCTATGTATTGATGATGATGATAACATTGTTGAGGATACACAACAATGCAAGGATTTGATTGATCAGGATTGATGATGATAACATTGTTGAGGATGCACAACAATGCAAGGGTTGATTGATCAGGATTGATGATGATAACATTGTTGAGGATGCACAACAATGCAAGGATAGTGTTAAGCAACACAAGGATTGGGATGGATATCCTAAGGTGATGATAGATTGGTGATGATGTTTTGATTGGATTTGATTGATCATGATTTTGAAGCTTGATTTGGAACAAAATTATTTCGAATGATTTGATGTGACATTTGACATCCAAATTAGATTCGACTGATGGTGATTATTTGGATTAATGTTTGATGAAAGATGAAGCTTGATAAGGAATATCTGCTCGTCAAAATATGCCATGGGCTAATGATTTGGAATTTTTCTCATAAGTGGTTTGACCAATTTGATTCTACGTTTTCCAATGTTTGGATCACCACATAACTTGGAGGATATAAATCAAGATTTATTCCTAAAGCAAGATGTAAATATCTGCCCCCAATGTCTAGCAATGTATAGAATGTGATGGATGAATGCTCAAATCAGTGTATGGATGGATGGATATGATAAGCATGCAAAGGATGCAAGGATTATCTTGTGATAAGATAAGGTATTCAAATAAAGAATGCTCATTGGATAATGCTTCATGGCTTGTATAACACTAGGTAGCATAGGATCAATGAAAATGACCCATGTCAAGATGTTTACCATAAGCAAGTGTAAAGTGTGCTCCAAAATTTTCATCAAGATCAAGATAACTTGGATGATGGATGCAGATGGATGAAAATGGATTAGATAACGAGTTCGTGGATGCATAGGTTTATGGATAAGATGGATGGGATGTTGGCTTTATTATGGATGGGATGAGATGCTTTCACCTGAACTGGCGCGCGAAGATGCTCGATTCTACACATGATGCATGTTTTCCAGGTTTTCATCATGGTCTTGCCCAAAGCACCACCATAGTGGTTTTCACTAGAGGACGATTTTTTTCTTTACTATTTTCAATCATTTTTCTATTTTTTTTGGATTTTCATATTTTTTTATTTTTTTTATTTTTTTGAAAGATTTCAAGCTCATACTGAATCACGAGGTGTTGCTGATGTAGATGCTTCTGTCATGATGTGCCATTGATACCCTGCTTGAAGAAGCTGCTTTGCCAAGATATGTGCACTTGAATACAACTTTTGAGATTCCTGATCTGTTTTATTGATATCCCATGGTTAACTTTGTCTTTGTACGTACATCGTGATAAAGTGCCTTCTGAATCCTTATGATGAAGGGCCGTTGCCAATACATGGTCAATGTGAGAATTGGATATCATGCGTGGGGGCGTGGATGAACTATGTTTAGGGATAGGAGATGGATTGGTTGACAGTTTGGAACCTTTGACTCTCCAAACTTGAGAAGATGAGCAATGATGGGTGGCTACGAAAGTGTGCATGGAATTAGGACCAACCACTTGATACACTTTGTACGTCACTTGAAAATCCTTCTTTGGCTTTTGTGGACATATTTGATGGATACTTTTCCTTTTTTTATTTTGCCCCATAGTTTCTTTGACTGATGGAGTTTGATAGGGATGATCTTTCTTTGTATTCTTTGGTATCCATTTGTATTTGATTTGTCCATTATGCTTTCCAGCTTCTTTTCCTTTGATAACATTCTTCGTACTTGGATTCAATTCTTTCTTTTGAAGTTGGTCCCAATTCGTGGATGGGGTGATGGGTGGATGAAGATTCATGATGTGGCTGGTTGTAGTTTTGGCATTGATTTCATCATAAGGATTCTTCATGCTCCCTATGTTGACATTTTCTTGAGACATAGTTTCCCCCAGTATGGTGGTAGTAGTACCTTCATGCTTTAATACCCCCTGTTCTGAGAGCTTTTGTTTAGAATGCATTCTTTGATAACTGACCACTATAGATGATGTTATTTCAATTTGATGCTCTAATAAATCTGAAATATCTTGTTCTGACTGACCTGCTTCCTTGAGTGGATAATGATAGATATCTTCATACATGATGTCTTCAGTCTGGATTTTGGATGTATCTAATCCTGATGTTGACAACTCTATTTGGCTGTAGGAATCAATAACCTGCTCTTTTTGTGTAATAATATCAGGAGTAAAGGAATCATGTTTTGAATGAAGATCATCTACATGTCCATCAACATAAAGCATCTCATGGGTAGATGAAGGATTATGTGCTACATGGATATGATCATCTTGCATAGATAGGAGAGTGTCCATTAGATTATTGTAGTATCTTGAAGATACAAATTTTTTATCTTGAATGATTTCGGAATTGCTTTCGACATGCTTTGGATCAAGTTCTTGACATGGGTCAATTTCAAAGGATGGATTACTTATAAAGGGTTCTTGGATGTCATCATTAGACATGGGAAGTGACTCAATATCCTCTTGATATTTGAGTGGACTTGGATCAAGTGTTGAGTTTAGGGTTCCTTCAGTATGTGTAATCATGAGGTCAAAGGATGCCAACATATCTTGGAAAGGACCATTGCTAGACTTTGGTGATAGATTTTGATCATGCTTTGGAATTAATTCTTGAGATATATCCTCTAACTCATAAGGTGATGTAGAGACATTTTCAATATGATCATGCATTATGTCAATAGAATCAAATAATTCTAACACTCCTTTAAATAGATCACTAAAAGGTGGCTCTTGATGTATGGTGAGTTGATCATCAGATGGGGTAGAAACATACTCAATGTGCTCCTTAATTAAGAGATCTTGAACATTTTTTTCAACAATTGTGGCAAAGAGATTGTGAATGTCTTCAACCATAGGGTCAACTGATGTTGACATTTCTTGAATCAGATCATTGTTGAGTATTGTTGGTGGATTTTGATCATGATTGAAAAGTGACTCTTGACCTATGTTGATTTGATCTTCGAGCGAGACAGAAACATCTTCAATGTGATTTTTGATGGATAGATCTTGATCATTGCTTTCAGTAATTATGGTGGGGAGATTGTCAGTGCTATCACCAGTGGTTGAATGTTCATCACTATCCCCAATAATTATCATTTTTTGTGTTTGTGCTTGTGTTTGTTGGGTAGCTTGAGAGGCTTGGGAAGCTTGAGAGGCTTGTTGCACTTGTTGAGCTTGTGTTGCTTGTTGCCTAGCTAAATATTGTTGGATGGCCTTTTGGTAGGCTTGGTGAGCTTTTAGCGCAATGTTATATTGTCTTACTGCATTTGGTTTTGGTGGTAGTGGTGGTGAATTTGGAATCATGTTGGATGTAGTGACAAGTGGTTGAGATACGCTTGGAGTGATTGTGAGGGTTTGAGATATAATGGGATTGATCGAGGTGATAGGAATGGTCAGAATGACTGAGGTCATAGATCCTTGGGAGACCATATTTTGATTTGTCAAGATCGATGTTTTCATTTTATTATATACCATCTATTGGTATGATGTCAATGGTATATTCAAAGGATTTGATGTGATGGATTGACTGGTGTTATGTGGATTGATTTGGATGGAGTGATTGATGCTAGGTAAAGGGGGAATCCCTAAACCAAGGAATGATTTTGATATGGGTAATGGTGGTGGAGATGTCTCTTGGTGCAATGACTCAACTATTTTGGTAAGTGTAGCAATTTTATCTCACCAAATTTGATCTTGATTTCAATCCTGACTCCCTTGATATAGTTGATTTGGTTTTTGTTCAAGTAAATTTGGGATGCATACTTGTGGTTTTTGAATGGGATCATGGACAAATTGATTTTGGACAATGTTCTGATTTGGGATGATGTTCAGATTTGGCATGATAGGTTGAAATTGAACATTGTTGATGTTGGGAATCGCATTGCCTTGTTTTAGGTAACTTTGATTTTGCATGGTGTTACCTTGATTTGGATTAATATACGAAGTCATTAACATCTTGTTTGGACTTTGAACCACATTCATATGATTTGCAAACATATCCATCTGAAATTTTACCAAGTTTGGACTCAAAATGTTCATGTTTGGTAAAGTTGTACTTGGTACATTCTCATTTGGCATGTAGGGATTTGATGGGATGACGTTGTTTGTTTGAAGGCTCATGCATTGATTGTTCAATTGATAGATTTGTAAGTTTGGACTTGGATTTAAACCTACCATCAGGAAAGGTGTTCCAAACTTTTGAATGGGCATACTCACATTTGTTGTACCATTGACATTTGTAGAAGGTAATGGTCCCATGTATGGATTGTGTAAGTGTGAGTTTTGATAATCAATCGACATTGTAAGGCTTTGAAAGTTCAGTTGATTTGGATTACTCATGAGTATGGATCAAGTTTATATTCCATGTTCCTCTTGTGTTTTGACCTTGTTGTAAAAGTGACCTCTAAGGTGTTTAGGACCAATGATGAGATGAAGGATGAAAACTGGGTGAATGATATGACTGTTGAACGTTTAGGGACTTTGTATCAATGCTAGACTTAGGGCTTGATTTTGATTGTTTGATTTGGATAATGAATGTGTAAACCCTAAGATGTTAGATGTTATACTAGGATGAACTTGTTCAAAGGATTTCTAATTCAATTAAATGTATGAGAAAGGATGAATTCCCATACACCTAACTAAACAAGGTGATTTTTATTTTGATGATTTACCCAAGTCTAGAATGATGTTTCCAAAGCTCTAAAGTTGTTTGTGAGATGATATGATAAATGTTTGGAATGATGAAGTGTTTGATTTGATCCTAAATGAATCTAGGAAGGACTTGTGTACTAGACCAAGATAGTGAAGAACATGCTTTTCTCTAAGAGTAGTTCAAACCAAGAGACCAATTTTTGCATAAAAACCATATGACCAAAAGATGCCAAGCACATGTGTGGGGTCCAATTGATTGAATCTTTACTTTAATGGATTCTTTTTACCAAAAACAGACACTTGATTATGTTTCAAACTGAATGTCCAATGTCACAACTTCTTTTCGTCCCACAAAGTGCTATGTGGAAGTTCCAAGAAATCAGGACAAGGGTTGCCTAATGTTGACCTTAGTAGGAGAAAATTGAGATGAAATCCAAATGTTTAGAAGCCTCTAAGGATACGAATCCCAAGGGCAAGCAATAACATGTGAATTTGTTCAAGGATATTTTCTTCTCCTAAAGGACTTGAGATTTGATGCTCATGTTGAATGTTGGTTTTCCAATGTAAATTTGATCAAAGCACCATGTTTTCAAACTAACTCGCAAGCAATATAACACCCTAGCTCAATTGGTACGTTTTTCTTGGTGGGCTTGCCTCATGCCCTTCGTAGTAGAAGAGATGATTTTACATGCAACCAAGGAAAAAATATAAAGGTATGTTAAGCATGAATTCTTAACCTCTATATTTTAACCAAGATCAGACATGGAAAGTACCTTCTTGGAATCTAAGTTCCAATGCACCACTTTGATAAACTTCGTGAATGAGTTAATAGGCCACTACAAACAAGGGTTTTATTTCAGACTTTCCATTCGTGGAGATTGACCCATACGACGAGAGTCCCCTTTTGGATCCATCTCGTTGGAATCAACCATGTGATATTGGTGTTTACTCCAATACCCACATTTATATCCAGGCTAGAAATACTCTCGGGTTTAGAGTGTTACCAGTTTAGTCGTTCCCTTGGGTAAGTACTTTTTCCCCAAGGTAGGCCCTCTAAGATAGACAAAAGTGAGCAAAAATATTCATAATTTGATCAACCTTCATTTAGAAACAAAGGGAGAACACATGCAATAGGTTTACTCACACTCACAAGCTTCAACATGTTCAATTTTAGTTCCCAAAATGAAGTGTGGAGGCAATCTTTTATGCAACTTAATATCATTAAAAATACTTTTGGTTCTCAAGATCGCCGTGAAGCGCGAGAGAAGTGCATACGCCTTTTTAGATGAGATTACTTTGAATAAGAGATTACGAAACATGAAAAACATATGTTCATTTTAAGCCTCAAAGCAATGATGAATTCATTTTAAGCACCAAGAAATCAAATGTGAAGTTGCTTGTTCAATTTTAGTCCAAAATCAATAAGCAAAAATCCATGGATGAGTTAGAAACAATGTTAACAAAATAGGAACAATAATAATGGTAGGATTTGCACAATCCAATGATCAAAAAACTTAAAGATAATAGAATTCGCACAAGAAGAATACTCTCCCTCATATAGATTCCAATTGCATAGTGCTCAATGGTACGCACATGGTGAGGTCATTAAAGTCAAGATTTCAAGCATTCCTTAAAATCAGCATAAACATTTTACAATGAACTTAAAAAGCTAAGAATATGTTAGGATTTGATAATCACTCCACTTTAATGCTATCAAATAACAAGATAAATAAAAGAATACAAAGAAAAACATGAAGTATATCTATCCCATATTGGATTGGTGCTACTTTGATGTGAAAATTAGCCCTTTACCAACCCTCGACAAGCTTGATGTTGCAAATGATGGTGGACAAAATCAGTTCTCAATGTGAAGAGAGTGACTTTGCATGAGATTGTAGATTTTTGGAGGCTTGATACAATAGAGAAGCTCTTTATTTATAGAATAGAATGATAAAAAGATGCCAAACATGGAGGATGTGGGATTAAAAACCAACCAATGAGAAGAGGCCACTTGTCACATTGTGGTAGGTTGAGGAATTGGTGCAGGAGCACCCAAGCTCTTCAAGGAATACTTCAAGAGACAGGAGAATGCAGGGGTCATGAAGACATATCAAGAACCTCAGAACATAAATTATAACATTTTGAAGCCTATAATGGCTTTTGAAATGGATGAAAGTATTAAGGGAGTCAAAAGTCCTGAGGGTCCTGATATGGACCCTAGGACCAAAATGAAATGTAAGTGGACCAATAGTGTCCTAAGGGTGTAGGTAGGTCTATAAGGCTTTAATTATATCAATCAAGGTCAAATATTAGAGGTTAGATAGTTTTTAGGTTTTAGTAATCAATAAAATGAGAGTTGGAAAGTCAAATTTTGAAATCCAACAACTAGTTGTGTTTGGGCGGGTAAGTAGTCTTTAGGAGTTTTTAACAACTGTTATGTAATAAAATCAATACCAATCAGTTGGGACAGTTGGGTAATGAGTCTAAAAATGTTGAGAAGTCATTTTTACGGAGGTTGGGTTGTTGGTGCAAGTACTGTACGGATTGCTACAGGAAAAATCAAGAAAACTTCAATCTTTTTGCATTTTCTTGTGCTCTTTTGATGATCTATTGATTTCTATTGAAGATAAGTTCCATTGGATGAAGTAGAGAATTGATTTTTTATGTTTTTAACCTTTTTACATGTCCTAATAAGCAAAATCACCAGTCTCTTGTATCATATTTCTGACTGTTCTCAAGAAAGTTATAATTTTCATTGTTTTTTGAGGGTTTTCATGGATGTTTGATCCATTTCATGAGGGAATGATGTTGTAACCTATGAAATGGATCCCTTCTAATATTTACCATACAGATCTAACAAGATAATGTGTAGGTAGGGAAGATTATAAGGTGTACACCGAGTTTTCATAAGGTAAAGTGCTTGAAGATGGAGGCTAAGGTATAGTAGTGGGAGTTTTGCCTTAATAAGGGAAATTTTTTGAGTTTGGATTGATTAATTATGTTGATATAATGGTGTAAAGTCAAAGATAAGGTTCTGGAAGTGTCTAGAATGCTAGTTTTCAAGAAGCCCTAGTTTTAGAGCCATTTATTGAGGCTTTTGTGATTTAGGGTGTTGAAGGTGTCAAAGAAGACTAAGACCATGAAAATATTTGGTTTGGGAATATTTCAAGACACTGTTGAAAGTATCATGATCTGGATTTGAGATTGGAATAGGGTTGCTTTGAAAAAGAGGGCTAATTAGGCCTTGATTTTGTGGAGATAACAGGTTTTGGGAAGAGTGGTCTGAAACAAGTGCCATCAGGGTTTGGACATGTTGTATAGGATCATAAACTCATTAGATTGAGGGGTCCTTTGGAAAAGTTGAGTGAAAAGTCAAAAAACCATCGCTAGAAGCCTAGTTGGGCTAAAAGCTTAGTCAAAGTGAAAAAAAGTGAGTTTGTGTTTAAGCCAGAGGTTTGGGGCTTTGAAACCATTCAAGAAAAGTTTGATTGAGTCTCCTAAGAGTGTTCCAAGGGTTTGGGTACATGAGGAAGCATATAAGTTATAAGTGATCCATTGAGCCTTATTTCTATAAGGGTGTTTGAGAGTGCATCGTTGTGATCTTTGAATTCATTGTGTTATTTTCCTAAAGTCCCATCCCCTCTGCATCAAGAATGAGCACATTTTGGTCAATGTGCCAAAGAGGGGGAGATTCAAATTTGAATTTGAGAGATAAATGTTGAGTTTGACCTTTGCAAAGGGACATGTAAGAGACATGTAAGACCTCTTAAATGCTTTGTTGGATGTACATGTCCACTTGTTTTTTTGAATTCAAACTTGAGGGAATATTCCTCAAAGATGCCATGTTGAAAGAAAATGATGAATTTAATAAATGAATTAAAATTATTTATTGGTGCAAGTTGGAAAAGCTGGAGGATGTGATGGGTGGTTAGATTAGATTAATCAAGATTAGATTAGTTAATATGATGTTAGATGCTTTTGACCCATTTGACTTGAATATTTTGATTTATTTATATAAAAAAGGGATGGAATATGCATTTGGATTTCAATTAAATAAAGTTTGGTTTATTTAATTAAAAGGGTGATGTTAGGATCAAGTTGATTTATTTAATTTAAATTGATGACTTTAGGAGATTGGCCAAATAAACATGATTTATTTGATGAATGGATGAATATGACCTAATCAAATGCATGATGTCAATTTCACGTGTCTACAACACCAGATGCGAAAATCCTCCTATAATCACAACATATCGCAAATCAACAATCTATCAATCAATCAATCAAATCTAATCAGCTCTGATGAGACTTTGATCAAATATTGTGAGCATCTATCATTGCAACCTCACCTATCATGAGATTAATCATCAATCTATTATTGATCCTCACCTATCATGAGGTCAATCATCAATCTATCATTGATCCTCGCCTATCATGAGGTCAATCATCAATCTACCATTGATCCTCACCTATCATGAGGTCAATAATTATCATCCTATCATTGATCCTCACCTATCATGAGGTCAATAATTATCATCCTATCATTGATCCTCACCTATTAGGAGGTCAATCATCAATATCATCAAATTAATGGCTGAAGCGATCATCAAACATCAAACACAAGGAGGCAAAAAGGGGTCTTAATCAATTAATTCATCAATGGGACATTTTCACATCATTTTTCGGGAGATAAATTGTCTCTGCATCATATCATCACCAAATCATCATCAAATCATAAAAAAATCAAAAAATTCCAAAAAATCTTAAAAATTCAAAAAATCATCGATTTATCTCCCAAGGGGGCATATATCTATTATCACTCGAAAATCAATGTTTGGGGCATGTTGATTTTTTTTTTTTAGTACTCAAAAATCAGTGTCTGGGACATGTTGGAAAATTTTTGTCAGTACTAACATCAAAGTTATTCTTTGAAGCAACGTGTAAACACATCACTTCAAAGAGGGGAAAAATGTATACACCTAAAAATGGTCTGGATAAATCTATTTAATTAAATACAATTATTTGATTAATTAATATTCTAATTCATCTACTTATAAATAAATAGAAATATTTATTTATATAGTTCACTTCCTTAATTCTTCTATGTTCATTACATTATTCTATCTTAAATTAAATAAACAACTTCTATAGTTTGTGTTATTTAATTATCTATTTATTTCCTCTTAATTAGATAAACTAAATCACATAGTTTGTTTAATTATCATATCACACTTTTATTAAATAAACAATTTCACATTGTTGATTTATTTAATGATATTATTCCTCCAAATTGAATAATTCTAATTTCCTCCAAAATTGAATAATTCGCAATTTTCAATTGAGCACATGTCTATATCTTATTCTCAACCAAAATTGAAAGTTTCAATTTAATTCAATTTTGCTTTATCCTTCCAAACCAAATTTGGAACATTCTTGAGAGACTTGGCTCTCTTCTTCCACATTTTCTTCCTAGTCTCTTGGAAGAATGCTTTATCCTCTCCATTATCTTCTCCAACTTCTTCATTTACCCACCATTGATTTATCTAGAATGAATCTCAACCATTGCTTGTTGCCACATCACAATTGCTTTTGAAAATCTATAAAAGCAACCTCTTGCTACATGAAAAGGATCCCATTTTGAGCAAAAAAAAATCTACAAAAATCATATTAGAAGCATTTGAACAATTTAGCATCCTAGCAATCAACATATTAGCAATCATTTAGCCTAGCAATATTATGGTTTTCATTATAGTTGCATCTCAAATATCATATTAGCATCATATTATCAGTATATCAGTATCATATAGCTTTCATTATCACATCATAGCTTCCATTATCAATCATTTCATCACAACATATCATATAGTTCATCATTCTCATTCTCTAGGTTGTCATTTTAATAATCACAGTGCATACAATCTAAGAGCCACTTTGATTTAATAAATCCTTGGAGATAGAGAGAAATGGAACAATCTTAGAGATTTTATTATGCTTCAATTAGATGAATTTGTCATTTGAATTCTCTAATAATGTTTCATTGAAGTGTGTTTGTTACTTGTTTACTCACATATTTTTCCACACACTTACACCTATTGGTAGAAAAACAGAGACAAATGTCATGATGCACATGCTCAAATTTTGGTTATGTTTGATCTTAATCAAGGATCCTTGCATGTTGGCCCATATCGTACTTCCCCTACTTCACGTAGAAATGAAATTGACTAAGGTACAATGTTTCATGATGGAAGTAAACTTGCTCAATCAAAAAGTGATCATAGAGAAAGAAATATTGATAAAAAAATTAGATTTATTTTATCACTTAAAAAAAGGAATCAAGAATTTCAAGATAGATAGAGTTAAAGCAAGCTCAAATAGTTCAACAGACCAAAATCTAAGATTAGATTTCTTATCAATAGAATCATAATCATGATCATTATGAATTGTATTTCCTGCACCAAATTAGGAACATAACCTTCAATTCATCAACCCTCAAAATGTGAAAGCTTCATTCAAAAGACAAGCTGAAATATTTCCACTGGCAAGATAGTCTTTGGAAGTAGAGTAGTACAAACAATTGGATTTCCTTGAAATCCCAAGATACTCTAATGAAATCCCAAGTGAGATAAGATGAATGATACCCAAGTTCCAAGATAAAAATACAATAATTGAAGAGGAAAATATTTCCATTATGACTTTCTCAAGTCATGGTGTAATTAAATGTGGAGACTTTTTTTGTTGAAAAAAAGCATCATGTTAATAAAATAAATTTAATTAAGTGTGAAGACTTGCAAGTCAATGGCAAATATTTCCACTAGTGACTTTTGCAAGTCATGATATAATGCGCTTCACCAAGAAATATTGGCCACAAATTAGTGTTTTTTTATTAGTTCAAATGAAGGCATTAAAAAACTCCAGCTGGAACGGTCGTGCACGGCACAAGAGAGAATGAATGTTCACATTTCAACATCACAGGAGAGAATGAATGTTCACATTTCAACATAAATCAAAATTTATGAGCTTTATTTACGCTTTTCAAAATATCTAAGAAAACTAATATAAGTGTTCCATTTAGGATCTTTCATTTATTATAATTGGAAGGAAATAAAAACAAGTTAAATTAAAGTGATAAAAGGAATTAATATTTTAATGTTAATTTTTCTTTGTTTTTTGGTTTATAATTTTATTAAATATATTGATATTTTATTAAAATATACTGACAATGTCACATTTTTATATTAAGTTTGATTTTCATTATGATTTTAACTTATTTTTATTAATTTTTATTTATGGGGGTTCAAGATGGGATAGTTAGGTTCTTGGCTATATTGGTTAGAGGTAGGTAGGCTAGGGGAAGGTGTTGGAGGGGAGGGGGGGTGAGTGAATAAGGAAGTGAGATAGGGGAGATGATCCAATAGTTGAGCATCCTAATTTCACACTTCTCAAAATCCTACGTGGAAGTTTCAAATCACTCCCAACTTTTTATAGCAACTTTCTTGGCAAGTCCCCTACTTATAACTAAGGTTTTAGGGCCAAATCATCAAATATGATGCCACATCAACATGATTTTTGTCAAGTTGTCCAAAAATGCCCCAAAAAAAAAGTGAGAATGATACTTGTGCATCTACATCATGTTTTATTAGGCGATGATGTGGCATCACATGATTTGTTGCTTTTTAGATCTAAGGAATACATTTCATTTAATTGTGGGTAATCATCATCAACCCTAACAACTTTAAAGTCACAACTATTGGTCCAATATTGTTAAAAATATTGGGCATTATATAAACAAATGCTATCACAACTACTGGAACATGCTCAAGTATTGGGTCCTTTCTCTTCTAGGGTAAACCACAATCTCTTTAAAATGTCGACAAAAACAAGTAGAAAAATATGGGTTTGGTCTCATTGGTAACGGTTCTAACCTCAAACAAAACTCACTTCAATTAATTTTTATTTACATATATTTCTATAAATTCATCATTAAATATTAATCATTTATTTCAATTGCATTCATACACATTTTCTATGCATTTAATTTTTCTTGTAATTTATTATTTTCCTACCAAGTTTCAATTTTAAAATGTTTAACATTGAACCTCGAATTTAAAATTTTAAATATTAATTTCAAGACTTTTTGTTTTCTACTTTTCATTATGAGTTGACTTAGTACATTTTTACGTGAATTATTATTATGTTTGATTATTTAAAATATTAATTTATATGAAAAAATAAATTGAAATCAATAGAGCATACTTTGACTTTCTAAGTGCAAAGAATCAAATATTCATGTAGGCCCCTTGAATGTTGGTGAGTGTTATCTTCAATCTTTCTCATCATTGTTAATTTGGCTTACTTAAAGACTTGACCTAATAGAACACAAGCACATATTGAGTCAAGAAATCTGCTCAAAGGTGTTTCTAAGCACCACTTTGACACATTTAATTAATGAAAAGGCCAAGACAATC
The DNA here is from genome assembly GCA_007258455.2 of Sequoia sempervirens. Lineage (NCBI taxonomy): Eukaryota > Viridiplantae > Streptophyta > Pinopsida > Cupressales > Cupressaceae > Sequoia > Sequoia sempervirens. The sequence continues at coordinate 438,258,123 of VDFB02086081.1, read as the reverse complement.
TATTTTGTTGCTAAAAGTTTTTTTTATCATTTTTGTGGGTCACAACTCAAATTCAAATCTCATCTAATAGCCACACAATAGTCTTGGACAAAGGGCTTATTAGGTTGCTCAAGAAAACTTTGTGTTATGTACTTTCAGTTCTTAAAGTCTAAAGAGTCTAGATAATTTTGGTGCTTCATCAAAACACACATTCAATTAATTAATTGGTAAACTTGAAGGTCATAATTAGCTGAAGTCTTACCTAAGTGGAGGGTTAAAACTTGAATCCTAGAGGATTTGATTATCCTTTGTAGTGGTTCATTTTTCATACTCTATAATAGGAGATATGTTAACTAGATAGAAGGCAGTGGCAATAGCTATAGCCCAAAAAAATTGTTCAAGGCTAGTTCACCAACATAATCCTAGCCCTCTTCATCAATGTTTTGTTCATCCTCTTTGTAACTCCATTTTTTCAAGGGGTATATGGAGTTTTCTTATTCCTCTCAATGCCATTTTCTTTACAAAACCTATCAAAATTTGCAAAAAAATACTCACTTCCTTTATCATACTTCAAGCACTTAATCCTTTTACCAATCTAATTCTCACAAAAAGCCTTAAACTCTTTCAATGATTAAAGAATTCATATTTACTCCTAAGTAAATGCACACATGTTCTTCTATTGTAATTATCTATAAAATATAGAAAATAAATAGATCTTGACAATAAAGGAACATTCACATGACCAAACACATCAAAGTGAATTAAATTTAAAACACCATAAGACTTGTGAGAACTAGAATAAAATTGAACATGGTTTTATTTTTCATATCCATAGTGTTCCCAAAAATAAAACTCAAGATTACAATCATCAAGCCCCTCAACAAGGTATTTATTTTTTATGGCTATAAGACCCTTTTCACCAATATGATTGAGTATTTGGTGCAAAATCATTGCCTTCCTAGTAGAAAGATTCCTCTCAAAAGAATGAGAACCCTTAGGTGCCCAAAAATCACAACCATTAGAGTAGATGCAACCCTTTTCTTTGTTGTTGGTTTCAATGGTGAGGATGAAGACTTTGTAGCCCTTTTCTTTAACTTGTCAAAAGAACTATTATATTATATTGTGCATGCATCCAACTTAAAAAAAGTGCATATCTAAACACCCTTAGCAAGCACCATAGCTCCTCTCATCATCTTCCATTCTACATTTGAGAAAACAACCTACACACCCACATCATTTAGTTTACTTATAGAAATTAGGTTCCATGCCAAACTTGGGACATGTAGGAAACCATCAAACCCCTTCACTCTACTATCTTGGAATTAGATCTTGACTCTTCCATGACGAACCATCTTTAGGTGAGATTCATCACCCAGATACACCTTTTCACCATTATATTCTTCATAATTCAAGAAACAATCTTGATGTGAGGTCATGTGGAAGGAAGCACTAGATTCAATCAACCACATATCTTTTGAGGCATGTGTCAAGTCTAGGTAGAAAATAAAGAATATGCATAATCTTGAGAGGATTTATTAGAGTTGAAATTGAACTAGTTATTTCCTTTTCATTCTCCTTACACTCATTGTAGAAATCACCATATTTTCCATAATTCTAAATTTTCAACTTGGCATTATTAGGAGACTTATATTTCCCATGGAATTTGAATTTTGAATTTCCTCTTTTTATGGTCTTCTTCTTTCCTTTTTCTTTCATTATCTCCTTGGTCTTTTCATAATATTTTTTCTACATCTCTTCAGAAAGAAATGATGCAACTACTTCATCCATCTTGAAGGTGGTAGTGGTACTCCGAATGGCCATAACAAGGTGGTCCCGTGAGTCCAGTGATGAACACAGCAAATTCATGTAATGATCCTCCTCCATCTTCACACCAACTGCAGGTTTACAAGTTGAACATTGGCCGTCTTTTGCACCCCACTCACTACGTACCCTTGACTGATTACATATCCCTCTTTAATGTACACTTATCGTTTCCAGTGAATGCACCAAAAACGCGGTAGTGCAGGTTTCCAAGTTGAACATTGACCGTCTTTTGCACGGCCACCCATGTATAATATGCTCGACCTTTACTCTCGACATGATTACCATTACCTATTTTCTTTCCTCTCCTCTCCAATGGCTGTGGCTACCATTGCTGTGTTTTTAATCATCTTCTTCACCAACCCATCTGTATGTCTATGCAGATGTCCTCGGCAGGAATCTGAAGCTCTTCTTTCCTTAAACTTCAACACCAGTGAATACCCTAATACATGGACAAATGAAACGGACTGCTGCGAGTGGTATGGCATAACATGAGATCAGAACAAGAGCCATGTAATGACGATATTTTTACGTTCATACAGCACTGGAATAAAAGGAGTCATACCTGATAGCCTGTGCAATCTTCCGTTTCTTAGATCCATAGACATATCGTACATTAGCACAACAGGTACTCTTCCTTCCTGTTTGGGAGATCTTCATTTTCTTAAGTCTCTAAAGATAGATTACACTGGATTGAGTGGGGTAATACCCCTTAACATTTGTATGCTTACAAATCTCACTTATCTCAGCCTTATAGGGAACCAACTGATTGGAAGCCTCCCTTTTTGTCTGAACAATCTTTCTTCATTGAGTTATCTTTCCCTTTCAGAGAATCGATTAAGTGGCCAAATCCCATTTACATGGGGTGATCTCCCTTTGCTTGAAATATTGGATGTGTCCTTCAACCAATTGAGTGGGAATCTTCCCTTGTCCTTTGCAGGGCTGTCCTCCCTTACTTACCTCTACGCCAATGGAAATAGATTCAATGAGAGTATTCCTTCCTGGGCATTGCCATCCTCTATTCGAATTCTCTCCCTCTCACTAAACCATGAGCTCACAATTTCAGAGACTTTTTTCTATAACCTTACCAATTTAGAATATCTACATCTATCCAATTGCACACTAAATATTAGTACATCCTGGATTCCCAACTTCAACCTCTCAAATTTAGAACTTGTGTCATGTCAGATGGACGGTCAAATTCCACCATGGATTTCAACTCAGTTCTGGTTGGATTCCTTGACATTATCTAACAGCGGTCTTACTGGAGAAATTCCCTCTTGGGTATGGTCTATCGCTGCCTCCTTATCAGGGCTAAATCTCTCACGGAATCATCTGCATGGGCCCCTTTTCCCAAATGGTCCGAATTCTGAAATACGAATCTTGGATGTATCTAGCAATGCATTCAGTGGACACATACCTTCCGTGTGGCCAACAGGTACATTACCTCCGGACAGTCCAGCCAGTTGGATGTCTTCTTTTACATTGATGCTCAATGACAATTTATTTACCGGCAACATCCTCCAAGCTTGTGTAATTTGTCTGTACCGGTGGGAAAGTTAAATCTTCAAAACAACAAGTTGGATGGAATGATTCCTTGGTGTCTAATCGAAGAGGGGTCATTTCTTTATGACTTCAATGTAGGAGGAAATAGTCTAAAGGGAAGAATCCCCCAAGGGCTAATCTTCTCGTCTAGCATCACGTCCTTGGTGCTAAGAAACAATCAGCTCAGCGGAACCTTCCTTCCCTCATTTACCAATAGTACAGCTTTACAAGTACTTGATATTGGGTACAACAAATTCATAGGACATCTTTCAAAGTCAATTGGGAATATTTCATCTCTTCTAGTATTGGTGATGAAGGACAATCAGTTCAGCGGTAATATTCCTCCAGAAATTGGCGAGCTGAAGCAGCTCCAGATCCTGGACCTTTCGTCCAACAACTTATCAGGCTCTATTCCACACAACATTGTATTTTTACGAGCAATGACTGTAGCAAGAGAGGATGGCTATGTGTTGCAGGGTGAACGGCCATATACGATTCCAATGTCAAAAGTGCTTTTTCCTCGTGGCATGAACGCTCCTCCTGGTGGAGTGGAAGTGACTTTTACTCGTGGCACGAAAGCTCCTCTTGGTGGAATGAATATGAATCTCAAAGGTACAGAACAATACTACTCATATATTCTTTCCACACTCACTCGCATAGATCTCTCCAACAACCAATTGAATGGAGATGTTCCTCTTGATTTTGGAAAGTTGAAGGGGTTGAGGTTTCTGAATCTATCCATGAACAATCTCAGTGGATTTATTCCACATAGTTTGGGGGATATGAATCAGCTCGAATCGTTGGACCTTTCTTCAAACAAGCTTTCAGGAAATATTCCTTCAGAGCTTCAATCTCTGAGTTATTTGGCATATTTAAATTTTTCCAACAACAATCTTAATGGAAGTATACCGCAAGGAGGACAGATGATCACTTTTGAAAATACATCATATTCTGGAAATCCAAATTTGCAGGGATGCCCACTTCCAAAGAATTGCAAATGGCCGAAATTTGCACCTCCTCCTCCTGCAAAGGATGTTGAAGATAAAGATGAAGAGGAAAGCGAGCAAATACCGTGGTATCAAATTGGAGTAGGATGGTCATATGGAGCAGGTTTCTTGAGTGTAGTAGTGTTATTGCTTTCAGTCAGAGAAAACTGGAGAAAGAAATACTTCGAGGGGGTTGATAGTATTTTGAAGTTTTTGTTTCCATTCCTAACTGATGGAGATCATGAGGGCTTATTTCTCCACCAGAATTGAGCCAAAACTGTGCCTTAAGCAAACATTTGATTTTTGAGCTTTGCTTTTGCAAGTGGACTATATTTTATATAGTTTAATTTAAAATTATATATAGATACTGTCATGTTTGCATTGATATGCATAAAATTATAGTTAATCTTTTAATTTAATATGCAGATTTATTTGTATTAAAAAATCATAAAAATATTAATTGAGATTACCATTTATTTACTATAGTGTTATTTTCTCATTGAAGCTGGAAAGTTTCAGATCAAATATTTGATGAAGTTTGATGTTAAATTTTTCATAAGGGTATTTCAAGGAGAGCAATAGTATAAATAACTCTTAACTTTTTATTAGAAAATGTCATTAATGTTATCTTTAAAAATATTTAATTAAAATATTAGAATTTTTATTTGTATTATATTTGTATAATGTGTTTTTGTGTAATTAATTGAATCTTATTTACTCATATACAATGCATAAGATGTACTGTGTTCTTAACATACAAGTAAATTTTGAAAGTTGTTTGTATTAAGAAGTATGAAGGTGCTTGTCATTAGCAGCACAAGAAAAATAAAATAGATAAAAGTGATGAAAAATCCATTTGCATAGCAATTAGATATTAAACGTCAAATAATGGTGATAGCATTGGCATTTCATACTTTATTGATTGTAAAGAAGATATTTTTTTCTTACATAAATTTAAAATTGTATTACAATTTAAGCTAATTAAAGGATTTTGAGTGAAACTTTTTTGGACAAAAGGTTTTATCAAAACTCTTTCCTTTCTTATGACATTTATATGATAGAAAGGTTTATATGTTTTTTGGAAAACACTTTGGAAAAAAAAAAAATTTATATCAATTTCATCATGAATCTATTATTCGTATTTTCCTAAAACAATATATGTGCCTCAAATTTCTTTGAGATTTTATAATTATCAAATTGAAGTAAGTTTCACAAATTATATATATATATATATGAAAAGTTTATTTTGAATTTAAAATTTCATATATTTTTATTTTAAAAGTTGCCACTTACTATTCTTTTAAGGCACCACAACTAAAGGAGAGACCCATTGACTATCCGAGGTTGGGTAAAGAAAACCTGCATTCAACAAGTTTTACAATTCCTCTTTAACAATATCATGCAAAACGGGATTTAACCATCTTTATGGTTGTCTTATCAGATAATTACCTTCTTCCATGTAAATATGGTGTCTGTAGGTGTCCGAATGTATACCATGCATATCATGATGCATGTGCTCAAATTTTGGTTATGCTTGATCCTAATCAAAGAGCCTTGCATGTTGACCCACATTCTACTTCCCCTATTTATTCACATAGAAATAAGATTAAATGTGGTACATAAGATTTCATGATGGAAGTGAACTTCATCAATCAAAATTTGATCATAAAATACTGACCAAGAATTGGATTTTATTAATCAATTAAAAAAAAGACATCAAGAACTTCAAGAATTAATATATTTGAAGCAAGCTCAAATAGTTCAACAAATACAAATGTAGGTTTAGATTTCTAATCAATAGAATCAAAAACATGGTTGTTATGCATTGCATTGCCCTACTCCAAAGAAATAATATAACCTTTAATTCATCAACCCTCAAAATGTGAAAGTTTCATTCAAGAGGCAAGCTTAAATATTTCCACTAATAAGAAAACATTTAGGAATAGAGTGGTACAAATAGTCGGATTTCCTTTAAATCCCAGGTTATCTTTATGAAATCTTAAATGAGATATGAAGAATGATACCTTGATTCCAAGATAACAATGAAATTATTGTTTAGAGGAAAATTTAAGATATTTCATTAATATTAGTGATGATTGGGGCATTTGTTGAATTGAGGGATCAATAAAAATATATATTAGATTTCTTATCTCATAATGTGCTATAAACTCAAAGTAGAACTCATAGGTATGATTGCAATATTCAAAGAATTGATATTTCTTATTGGTAGAAAAATAAGGACAAATCTCATGATACATGCTCAAAATTTGATTATTCTTGATCTTAATCAAGGATCCTTGCATGTTGGCCCATATCCTGCTTCTCCTACTTCTTCACATAGAAATGATATTGAATAAGGTATAATATTTCATGATATAAATGAAATTGCTCAATTAAAAAAATTTCATAGAGAAAGAAATATTGACAAAGAATTATACTTACGTTATCACTTAAAAAAAATAAAGAACTTCAAGATAGACAGAGTTAAAGCAAACTCAAATAATTCAACAAACCCAAATCTAGAATTAGATTTCTTATCAAGAGAATCATAATCATGATAATTGTGCATTGTATTGCTTGCAACAAATTAGAAACCTAACGTTGAATTCATCAACCCTCAAAATGTGAAAGCTTCATTCAAGAGTCAAGCTCAAACAGTTCCACCAATGAGATAGTCCTTATAAGTAGAGTAGTACAAACAATCGGATTTCCTTGAAATTCCTAGTTTTCCTAATGAAATCTCAAATGAGATAAGATGAATGATACCCAAGTTCCAAGATAGCAATACAATAATTGAAGAGGCAAATATTTCCCTTATGACTTCCGCAAGTCATGGTGTAATTAAATGTGGAGACTTTTTTTATTGAAAAAATGGCATTATATTAATAAAAAACTAATAATTTAAATGGGGAGACTCGACTTTCTCAAGTCATGGCAAATATTTCCAGTGGTGACTTTGGAAAGTGATGGTATAACGCGCTTCACCAAGAAATATCGGCCACAAATTAATGTCGTTTTATCAGTTCAAACGAAGGCATTCGAAAACTCCAGCTGGAACGGTCGTGCACGGCACGGGAGAGAATTAATGTTCGCATTTCAATAGAAACCAATTTTGAGCTTTATTTACGCTTTTCAAATTTTTTAAGAAAACTACCTAATGCGCATAAGTGTTCAATTTAGAATCTTTCATTTTTTATAGGTAATTGAAAGGAAATAAAAATTAGCAATTGCACTTTAGTGTGCAATAGGTATGTTGAAGAAGTGTGGAAAGTCAATTAAGATAAATTTTGATCTATTTTTGTAATATATAAAATTATTTTTCATTTATTATAGGTAATTGAAAGGAAATAAAAACAAGTTAAATTAAAGTGAAAAGGAGTTGATATTTAATATTATTTTCCTTTGTTTTTTTTGTTTTTTTTAATAAAATATTTAATGAAATTGTATTATGATAATATCACATTTTTGAATTAAATTTGATTTATTTTAAGTCATAACTATTGGTCTAATATTGTTAAAAATATTGAGCATTATATAAACAAATGCTATCACAATTATTGGAACATGCTCAAGTATTGGGTCCTCTTTCTTATAGGTTAAACCACAATGTCTTAAAAATGTCGACAAAAACAAGGAGAAAAATATGGGTTGGGTCTTATTGGTAATAGTCCTAACCTCAAACAAAACTCACTTTAATTATTTTTTATTTATATATATATATTTCTACAAATTCATCATTGGACCAATAGTTAATTAATTTTTAATTTAATATACTTACAAAAATTAGGTTCCATGCCAAACTTGGGATATGTAGGACACCATCAATCCCCTTCACTCAATCTTGGAATTAGATCTTGACTCTTCCATGACCAACTATCTTTAGGTGAGATTCATCACCCAGATACACCTTTCCACCATCATATTCTTTATAATTCAAGAAACAATCTAGATGTGAGGTCATGTGGAAGGAAGCACGAGATTCAATCAACCACATATCTTTTGATACATGTGTTGTCAAGGTAGCAAAAAAAGAATATGCATAATCTTGAGAGGATCTATTAGAGTTGAAATTGGAGAAGTTATTTTCTTTTTTCTTCTCCTTCTTACACTCATTGTAGAAATCACCAGACTTTCCATAATTCAAAAATTTCACCTTGACATTATTAGGAGAGTTAGATTTCTCGTGGAATTTGGATTTTGACTTTTCTTTTTTTGTGTTCTTCTTCTTTCCTTTTTCTTTCATTATCTCCTTGGTCTTTTCATAATATTTTCTATGTATCTCTTTAGAAAGCAATGATGCAACTACTTCATCCATATTGAAGGTGGTAGTGGTACTCCCAATGGCCATAACAAGGTGGTCCCATGAGTCTAGTGATGAACACAAAAAATTCATAAAACTATCCTCCTCCATCTTCACACCAACAAAGCTCTACTAGGAAACAAGCATGTTGAATGCATTTAGGTAATTTGTGATTGATATCCCTTCTTTCATCTTTATAGAATACATTTTCTTTCATAGGAAAAACTTATTTACCAAGGATTTAGCTTGATAAATTTTTACATGTTTCTTCCACAAATATTTTATAGTCTTATCTTCATGGATATATAGAAGCACGTAGTCAATCAAATAGAGCTTTATCAGACCCTTAGCCTTCTGATCCATCAGATCCCAATCTTCTTGTTTCATGTTTGATGACATGTTTTTGGATACAACTAAGGTCATATGTCTCAATCTACTAGCATGTCTTTCATCTTCAGCTTCCATCATTCAAATTTTTCTCCATTAAACTTTTCAATCTCAATTCTTCCAAATATGTTATCCATCTCCTTCCTGCAACAAGATCACACAAAAAATCCTCTACAACAAACTCCCACTCAAAATATTAGTACAAAAACATTCTACCCTTAGGAAGTCAAAGGTTAAGACACCTTATTCCTAATAGTGGCCATGTTATTAAATTGGAAAATATTTCTAGTGATCCTAGTTGTGAATTTTAGAATGAATCATGAAAAGAATTATTAAAATTTTTTTAGAAATTTAGAAAATAGAAAATATATATGAAGCCAAAGTAAAATGGCCTCATTAGAATATTGATAGTATGACTTGGGAAAAAACTATTCATATTAAACATCAATATATACACATATTTGACTAATTATTTTGTTAATTATGTTGCAATGTGTTATTAAGAACAACAACAAATCACAAAAACAAAATGTTATGAAATTATTTTCCCAAATAAAAATTAAGGAAGAATTGCATCTATATGAAAGATTATTTTAATTAAAAAGAAAGTAAATTATATGAAAAGTATGAATTATACTAAATGTGATGAATCAATTCTCCTAAACTTATAAAAAAATATATATATATATTTATTTGATTCTTTGATTCACTAGTTTCTCACAATGCAATATTGATATAGAAAAATAGATCCATCACATTTAATATTAAGGACTTTCCATACAATTTTATAACTCTTTATAATAAAAAAAACATTGACCAACTGCAGGTTTACAAGTTGAACATTGGCCGTCTTTTGCACCCCACTCACTACGTACCCTTGACTCATTACATTTCTCTCTTTAATGTACACTTATCGTTTACAGTGAATGCACCCAGAAACGCGGTAGTGCAGGTTTACAAGTTGAACATTGACCGTCTTTTGCACGGCCGCCCACGTATAATATGCTCTACCTTTACTCTCAACATAATTACCATTACCTATTTTCTTTCCTCTCCTCTCCAATGGCTGTGGCTACCATTGCTGTGTTTTTAATCATCTTCTTCACCAACCCATTTGTATGTCTATGCAAATGCCCTCGGCAGGAATCTGAAGCTCTTCTTTCCTTAAACTTCAACACCAGTGAATACCCTAATACATACCCTAATACATGGACAAATGAAACGGACTGCTGCGAGTGGTATGGCATAACATGCGATCAGAACAAGAGCCATGTGATGACGATATTTTTACGTTCATACAGCACTGGAATAAAAGGAGTCATACCTGATAGCCTGTGCAAACTTCCGTTTCTTAGATCCATAGACATATTGTCCGTTGGCATAACAGGTACTCTTCCTTCCTGTCTGGGAGATCTTCATTTTCTTAAGTCTCTAATGATAGATTACACTGGATTGAGTGGGGTAATACCCCTTAACATTTGTATGCTCACAAATCTCACTTATCTTAGCCTTAAAGGGAACCAACTGAGTGGAAGCCTCCCTTTTTGTCTGAACAATCTTTCTTCATTGAGTTATCTTTCCCTTTCAGAGAATCGATTAAGTGGCCAAATCCCATTTACATGGGGTGATCTCCCTTTGCTTGAAACATTGGATGTGTCCTTCAACCAATTGAGTGGGAATCTTCCCTTGTCCTTTGCAGGGCTGTCCTCCCTTACTTGCCTCAAAGCCAATGGAAATAGATTCAATGAGAGTATTCCTTCCTGGGCATTGCCATCCTCTATTCGAATTCTCTTCCTGTCACTAAACCATGAGCTTACAATTTCAGAGACTTTTTTCTATAACCTTACCAATTTACAATATCTACATCTATCCAATTGCACACTAAATATTAGTACATCCTGGATTCCCAACTTCAACCTCTCAAATTTAGAACTTGTGTCATGTCAGATGGACGGTCAAATTCCACCATGGATTTCAACTCAGTTCTGGTTGGATTCCTTGACATTATCTAACAGCGGTCTTACTGGAGAAATTCCCTCTTGGGTATGGTCTATCGCTGCCTCCTTATCAGAGCTAAATCTCTCACGGAATCATCTGCATGGGCCCCTTTTCCCAAATGGTCCGAATTCTGAAATACGAAGCTTGGATGTATCTAGCAATGCATTCAGTGGACACATACCTTCCGTGTGGTCAACAGGTAGATTACCTCCGGACAGTTTAGCCAGTTGGCTGTCTCCTTTTACATTGATGCTCAATGACAATTTGTTTACCGGCAACATTCCTCCAAGCTTGTGTAATTTGTCTGTACCGGTGGGAAAGTTAAATCTTCAAAACAACAAGTTGGATGGAATGATTCCTTGGTGTCTAATCGAAGAGGGGTCATTTCTTTATGACTTCAATGTAGGAGGAAATAGTCTGAAGGGAAGAATCCCCCAAGGGCTAATCGTCTCGTCTAGCATCACGTCCTTGGTGCTAAGAAACAATCAGCTCAGCGGAACCTTCCTACCCTCATTTACCAATGGTACAGCTTTACAAGTACTTGATATTGGGCACAACAAATTCACGGGACATCTTCCAAAGTCAATTGGGAATATTTCATCTCTTCTAGTATTGGTGATGAAGGACAATCAGTTCAGCGGTAATATTTCTCCAGAAATTGGCGAGCTGAAGCAGCTCCAGATCCTGGACCTTTCGTCCAACAACTTATCAGGCTCTATTCCACACAACATTGTATTTTTACGAGCAATGGCTGTAGCAAGAGAGGATGGCTATATGTTGCAGGGTGAACTGCCATATAAGATTCCAATATCAAAAGTGGCTTTTCCTGGTGGCATGAAGGCTCCTCCTGGTGGAGTGGAAGTGACTGTTACTCGTGGCACGGAAGCTCCTCTTGGTGGAATGAATATGAATCCCAAAGGTACAGAACAATACTACTCATATATTCTTTCCATACTCACTAGCATAGATCTCTCCAACAACCAGTTGAATGGAGATGTTCCTCTTGATTTTGGAAAGTTGAAGGGGTTGAGGTTTCTGAATCTATCCATGAACAATCTCAGTGGAATTATTCCACATAGTTTGGGGGATATGAGTCAGCTCGAATCGTTGGACCTTTCTTCAAACAAGCTTTCAGGAAATATTCCTTCAGAGCTTCAATCTCTGAGTTATTTGGCATATTTAAATTTTTCCAACAACAATCTTAATGGAAGTATACCGCAAGGAGGACAGATGATCACTTTTGAAAATACATCATATTCTGGAAATCCAAATTTGCAGGGATGCCCACTTCCAAAGAATTGCAAATGGCCGAAATTTGCACCTCCTCCTCCTGCAAAGGATGTTGAAGATAAAGATGAAGAGGAAAGCGAGCAAATACCGTGGTATCAAATTGGAGTAGGATGGTCATATGGAGCAGGTTTCTTGAGTGTAGTAGTGTTATTGCTTTCAGTCAGAGAAAACTGGAGAAAGAAATACTTCGAGGGGGTTGATAGTATTTTGAAGTTTTTGTTTCCATTCCTAACTGATAGGAGATCATGAGGGCTTATTTCTCCACCAGAATTGAGCCAAAACTGTGCCTTAAGCAAACATTTGATTTTTGAGCTTTGCTTTTGCAAGTGGACTATATTTTATATAGTTTAATTTAAAATTATACATAGATACTGTCATGTTTGCATTGATATGCATAAAATTATAGTTAATCTTTTAATTTAATATGCAGATTTATTTGTATTAAAAAATCATAAAAATATTAATTGAGATTACCATTTATTTACTATAGTGTTATTTTCTCATTGAAGCTGGAAAGTTTCAGATCAAATATTTGATGAAGTTTGATGTTAAATTTTTCATAAGGGTATTTCAAGGAGAGCAATAGTATAAATAACTCTTAACTTTTTATTAGAAAATGTCATTAATGTTATCTTTAAAAATATTTAATTAAAATATTAGAATTTTTATTTGTATTATATTTGTATAATGTGTTTTTGTGTAATTAATTGAATCTTATTTACTCATATACAATGCATAAGATGTACTGTGTTCTTAACATACAAGTAAATTTTGAAAGTTGTTTGTATTAAGAAGTATGAAGGTGCTTGTCATTAGCAGCACAAGAAAAATAAAATAGATAAAAGTGATGAAAAATCCATTTGCATAGCAATTAGATATTAAACGTCAAATAATGGTGATAGCATTGACATTTCATACTTTATTGATTGTAAAGGAGATATTTTTTTCTTACAAAAATTTAAAATTGTATTACAATTTAAGCTAATTAAAGGATTTTGAGTGAAACTTTTTTGGACAAAACGTTTTATCAAAACTCTTTCCTTTCTTATGACATCTATATGATAGAAAGGTTTATATGTTTTTTGGAAAACACTTTGGAAAAAAAAAAAAAAAATTATATCAATTTCATCATGAATCTATTATTCGTATTTTCCTAAAACAATATATGTGCCTCAAATTTCTTTGAGATTTTATAATTATCAAATTGAAGTAAGTTTCACAAATTATATATATATATATATATGAAAAGTTTATTTTGAATTTAAAATTTCATATGTTTTTATTTTAAAAGTTGCCACTTACTATTCTTTTTAGGCACCACAACTAAAGGAGAGACCCATTGACTATCCGAGGTTGGGTAAAGAAAACCTGCATTCAACAAGTTTTACAATTCCTCTTTAACAATATCATGCAAAACGGGATTTAACCATCTTTATGGTTGTCTTATCAGATAATTACCTTCTTCCATGTAAATATGGTGTGTGTAGGTGTCCGAATGTATACCATGCATATCATGATGCATGTACTCAAATTTTGGTTATACATGATCCTAATCAAAGAGCCTTGCATGTTGACCCACATTCTACCTCCCCTATTTATTCACATAGAAATAAGATTAAATGTGGTACATAATATTTCATGATGGAAGTGAACTTCGTCAATCAAAATTTGATCATAAAATACTGACCAAGAATTGGATTTTATTAATCAATTAAAAAAAAGACATCAAGAACTTCAAGAATAAATATATTTGAAGCAAGCTCAAATAGTTCAACAAATACAAATGTAGGTTTAGATTTCTAATCAATAGAATCAAAAACATGGTTGTTATGCATTGCATTGCCCTACTCCAAAGAAATAATATAACCTTTAATTCATCAACCCTCAAAATGTGAAAGTTTCATTCAAGAGGCAAGCTTAAATATTTCCACTAATAAGAAAACATTTAGGAATAGAGTGGTACAAATAGTCGGATTTCCTTTAAATCCCAGGTTATCTTTATGAAATCTTAAATGAGATATGAAGAATGATACCTTGATTCCAAGATAACAATGAAATTATTGTTCAGAGGAAAATTTAAGATATTTCATTAATATTAGTGATGATTGGGGCATTTGTTGAGTTGAGGGATCAATAAAAATATATATTAGATTTCTTATCTCATAATGTGCTATAAACTCAAAGTAGAACTCATAGGCATGATTGCAATATTAAAAGAATTGATATTTCTTATTGGTAGAAAAATAAGGACAAATCTCATGATACATGCTCAAAATTTGGTTATTCTTGATCTTAATCAAGGATCCTTGCATGTTGGCCCATATCGTACTTCTCCTACTTCTTCACATAGAAATAATATTGAATAAGGTATAATAATTCATGATATAAATGAAATTGCTCAATCAAAAAGTTCTCATAGAGAAAGAAATATTGACAAAGAATTATACTTACTTTATCACTTAAAAAGAATAAAGAACTTCAAGATAGATAGAGTTAAAGCAAACTCAAATAATTCAACAAACCCAAATCTAGAATTAGATTTCTTATCAAGAGAATCATAATATTATGATAATTGTGCATTGTATTGCTTGCAACAAATTAGAAACCTAACGTTGAATTCATCAACCCTCAAAATGTGAAAGCTTCATTCAAGAGTCAAGCTCAAACAGTTCCACCGATGAGATAGTCTTTATAAGTAGAGTAGTACAAACAATCGGATTTCCTTGAAATTCCTAGTTTTCCTAATGAAATCTCAAATGAGATAAGATGAATGATACCCAAGTTCCAAGATAGCAATACAATAATTGAAGAGGCAAATATTTCCCTTATGACTTCCGCAAGTCATGGTGTAATTAAATGTGGAGACTTTTTTTATTGAAAAAATGGCATTATATTAATAAAAAACTAATAATTTAAATGGGGAGACTCGACTTTCTCAAGTCATGGCAAATATTTCCAGTGGTGACTTTGGAAAGTGATGGTATAACGCGCTTCACCAAGAAATATCGGCCACAAATTAATGTCGTTTTATCAGTTCAAACGAAGGCATTCGAAAACTCCAGCTGGAACGGTCGTGCACGGCACGGGAGAGAATTAATGTTCGCATTTCAATAGAAACCAATTTTGAGCTTTATTTACGCTTTTCAAAATTTCTAAGAAAACTACCTAATGCGCATAAGTGTTCAATTTAGGATCTTTCATTTATTATAGGTAATTGAAAGGAAATAAAAACTAGCAATTGCACCTCAGTGTGCAATGGGTATGCCGAAGAAGTGTGGAAAGTCAATTAAGATAAATTTTGATCTATTTTTGTAATATATAAAACTATTTTTCATTTATTATAGGTAATTGAAAGGAAATAAAAACAAGTTAAATTAAAGTGAAAAGTAGTTGATATTTAAATATTATTTTCTATTTTTTTTAATTTTTTTTTAATAAAATATTTAATAAAGTTGTATTATGATAATATCACATTTTTATATTAAATTTGATTTATTTTAAGTCATAACTATTGGTCTAATATTGTTAATAAAAATATTGAGCATTATATAAACAAATGCTATCACAATTATTGGAACATGCTCAAGTATTGGGTCCTCTTTTTTATAGGGTAAACCACAATGTCTTAAAAATGTGGACAAAAACAAGTAGAAAAATATGGGTTGGGTCTTATTGGTAATAGTCCTAACCTCAAACAAAACTCACTTTAATTATTTTTTATTTACATATATTTCTACAAATTCATCATTGGACCAATAGTTAATTAATTTTTAATTTAATATACTTACAAAAATTAGGGTCCAAGCCAAACTTGGGATATGTAGGGTACCATCAATCCCCTTCACTCAATCTTGGAATTAGATCTTGACTCTTCCATGACCAACTATCTTTAGGTGAGATTCATCACCCAGATATACACCTTTCCACCATCATATTCTTTATAATTCAAGAAACAATCTAGATGTGAGGTCATGTGGAAGGAAGCACAAGATTCAATTAACCACATATCTTTTGATACATGTGTTGTCAAGGTAGCAAAAAAAGAATATGCATAATCTTGAGAGGATCTATTAGAGTTGAAATTGGAGAAGTTATTTTCTTTTTTCTTCTCCTCCTTACACTCATTGTAGAAATCACCAGACTTTCCATAATTCAAAAATTTCACCTTGACATTACTAGGAGACTTAGATTTCTCGTGGAATTTGGATTTTGACTTTCCTTTTTATGTGTTCTTCTTCTTTCCTTTTTCTTTCATTATCTCCTTGGTCTTTTCATAATATTTTGTATGTGTCTCTTTAGAAAGCAATGATGCAACTACTTCAACCATATTGAAGGTGGTAGTGGTACTCCCAATGGCCATAACAAGGTGGTCCCATGAGTCTAGTGATGAACACAACAAATTCATAAAACGATCCTCCTCCATCTTCACACCAACAAAGCTATACTAGGCAACAAGCATGTTGAATGCATTTAGGTAATTTGTGATTGATATCCCTTCTTTCATCTTTATAGAATACATTTTCTTTCATAGGAAAAACTTATTTACCAAGGATTTAGCTTGATAAATTTTTACATGTTTCTTCCACAAAGATTTTATAGTCTTATCTTCATGGATATATAGAAGCACGTAGTCAATCAAATAGAGCTTTATCAGACCCTTAGCCTTTTGATCCATCAGATCCCAATCTTCTTGTTTCATGTTTGATGACATGTTTTTGGATACAACTAAGGTCATATGTCTCAATCTACTAGCATGTCTTTCATCTTGAGCTTCCATAGTTCAAATTTTTCTCCATTAAACTTTTCAATCTCAATTCTTCCAAATATGTTATCCATCTCCTTCCCGCAACAAGATCACACAAAAAATCCTCTGCAACAAACTCCCTCTCAAAATATTAGTACAAAAACCCTCTACCCTTAGGAAGTCAAAGGTTAAGACACCTTATTCCTAACAGTGGCCATGTTATTAAATTGGAAAATATTTCTAGTGATCCTAGTTGTGAACTTAAGAATGAATCATGAAAAGTATTATTAAAAAAATATATAGAAATTTAGAAAATAGAAAATATATATGAAGCCAAAGTAAAATGGACTCATTAGAATATTGATAGTATGACTTGGGAAAAAACTAGTCATATTAAACATCAATATATACATGTATTTGACTAATCATTTTGTTAATTATGTTGTAATGTGCTATTGAGAGCAACAACAAATCACAAAAACAAAATGTTATGAAATTATTTTCCCAAATAAAAATTAAGGAAGAATTGCATCTATATGAAAGATTATTTTAATTAAAAAGAAAGTAAATTATATGAAAAGTATGAATTATACTAAATGTGATAGATCTGTTGATTATCAAGGTGAAGAAAGCTTACAATATGAACTTAAATAGGTGAATGCAAATCTGAAATATGTAGATTAACCTTTAGCCTTAGTGTGAAGAAAGAATGAGAGAGAGAGAGATAGAAGAATCATAACACATGCAACAACAAATTTACGTGGAGAAACCCCAAAGGGAAAAAACTCCACCACCGAAAGAGAGGCAAGTATATTACTAATATTATGAAATATTACATGCAGCAATAGACTTCTCTTATCATCCCTGTAAAATCCTGCAGCACCCTGTTACCATGCAACCTGCAAAACTAAATTGAATAACTCTAGCTCAAGGCCCCTATTTAAAGAGATTTGTGAGGATGAAAGCCACCATGGTTTCACAAAACAATAGGCAGCAATACCACCTAGCAAAACCCATGCCTCCCTTCATGAAATGGTCATGATGTCCTAAAAATAGCCTCTTACAGCTGTCATAAGGCATAACTTATGCATGAGCACCTGGGGTCAAAGATAGCATATTCTATCATAGGAATTTGTCATACTTGTCATAGGAATCTGTCATATTGTCATAGCATCTTATGACAACTTTCATACATGTCATAGATCCTCTTACAACATCCTAACAACCTCATTCTAGAAGATTCCAAGTGGGGCGCCTAGCTATTTTGTCCTTTTCCTAAAAGACAAACGGTAACGGTAACACTAAATTTACATTGTCTCTTTCACCACTATTGGTTAAACGGTTTCACCTCTTATGGGTAAATGTTGAAAACACTTTAGGGGAATAATTAATTAATGGATTTACAAGGTTGATGGCACCTAAATCCTAACATTCTCCCACTTGGCATCATACATTTTAAATTACACCCATAGAGATACAATTACATAGAATTAAGTACAGTGATCAAGGCCCATGGCCTTCCTACACCAAGAGAAATTTTCTGTGGTGACTGGCTTCATAAGAGAATCTGCAACATTATCCAAAGTGTCAACTTTTTCAATCAAGACTTGTCCATTCTCAACCATTTATCGCACAAAGTGATACTGAACATCAACATGCTTAGTACGAGCATGGTACATAGGATTTTTAGCCAAACATATGGCACTCTGACTATCACATCTGATCCTCACTATCCTGCAATCAAAACCAATACCATTACCAAGTCTTTGTAACCAAACCACCTCCTTAGAGGCAATGTGTAGCAGCGATATACTCTGCTTCAGTTGTGGACAAAGCAACTGTAGGTTTTCTTTTACTCATCCAACTTACTCCACCTCCAAACAAAGTAAACACATAGCCACTAGTGGACCTCCAAAAAAAGTATAAATATATTTATTTGATTCTTTGATTCACTAGTTTCTCACAATGCAATATTGATATAGAAAAATAAATCCATCACATTTAATATTAAAGACTTTCCATACAATTTTATAACTCTTTTTAATAAAAAAACATTGACCAACTGTAGGTTTACAAGTTGAACATTGGTCATCTTTTGCACCCCACTCACTACTTACCCTTGATTGATTAGATATCCCTCTTTAATGTACACTTATCGTTAACAGTGAATGCACCCAGAAACGCAGTAGTGCAGGTTTACAAGTTGAACATTGACCATCTTTTGCACGGCCGCCCACGTATAATATGCTCTACCTTTACTCTCAACATGATTACCATTACCTTTTTTTTTTCCTCTCCTCTCCAATGGCTATGGCTACCATTGTTGTGTTTTTAATCATCTTCTTCACCAACCCATTTGTATGTCTATGCAAATTCCCTCAGCAGGAATCTGAAGTTCTTCTTTCCTTAAACTTCAACATCAGTGAATACCCTAATACATGGAAAAATGAAACAGACTGCTGTGAGTGGTATGGCACAACATGCGATCAGAACAAGAGCCATGTGATGACGATATTTTTACGTTCATACAACACTGGAATAAAAGGAGTCATACCTGATAGCCTATGCAAACTTAAATTTCTTAGATCCATAGACATATCGTACATTGGCACAACAGGTGCTCTTCCTTCCTATTTGGGAGATCTTCATTTTCTTAAGTCTCTAAAGATAGATTACACTGGATTGAGTGGGGTAATACCCCTTAACATTTGTATGCTCACAAATCTCACTTATCTTAGCCTTAAAGGGAACCAACTAAGTGGAAGCCTCCCTTTTTGTCTAAACAATCTTTCTTCATTGAGTTATCTTTCCCTTTCAGAGAATCGATTAAGTGGCCAAATCCCATTTACATGGGGTGATCTCCCTTTGCTTGAAACATTGGATGTCTCCTTCAACCAATTGAGTGGGAATCTTCCCTTGTCCTTTGCAGGGTTGTCCTCCCTTACTTACCTCGACGCCAATGGAAATAGATTTAATGAGAGTACCCCTTATTGGGCCTTACCATCCTCTATTCAAATTCTCTCCCTCTCACTACACCATGAGTTCACAATTTCAGAGACTTTTTTCTATAACCTTACCAATTTGGGATATCTATATCTATCCAATTGCACACTAAATATTAGTACATCCTGGATTCCCAACATCCAGCTCTCTTAGTTAGAACTTGTGTCGTGTCAGGTGGATGGTCAAATTCCACCATGGCTCTCAACTCAATTCTCATTGCAGTCCTTGACATTAGCTAACAACGGTCTCGCTGGAGAAATTCCTTCTTGGCTATGGGATTTCTCTAATTCCTTATCAAAACTAAATCTCTCACGGAATCATCTGCATGGGCCCCTTTTCCCAAACGGTCCTAATTCTGAGATACGAATCTTGGATGTATCTAGCAATGCATTCAGTGGACACATACCTTCCGTGTGGCCAACAGGTACATTACCTCTGGACAGTCCAACCAGTTGGATGTCTCCTTTTACATTGATGCTCAATGACAATTTATTTACCGGCAACATTCCTCCAAGCTTGTGTAATTTGTCTGTACCGGTGGGAAAGTTAAATCTTCAAAACAACAAGTTAGATGGAATGATTCCTTGGTGTCTAATCGAAGAGGGTCATTTCTTTATGACTTCAATGTAGGAGGAAATAGTCTGGAGGGAAGAATCTCCCGAGGGCTAATCATCTCGTCTAGCATCATGTCCTTGGTGCTAAGAAACAATCAGCTCAGCGGAACCTTCCTACCCTCATTTGCCAATGGTACAGCTTTACAAGTACTTGATATTGGGCACAACAAATTCACGGGACACCTTCCAAAGTCAATTGGGAATATTTCATCTCTTCTAGTATTGGTGATGAAGGACAATCAGTTCAGCGATAATATTCCTCCAGAAATTGGCAAGCTGAAGCAGCTCCAGATCCTAGACCTTTCGTCCAATAACTTATCAGGCTCTATTCCACACAACATTGTATTTTTACAAGCAATGGTTGTAGCAAGCGAGGATGATTATGTGTTGCAGGGTGAACTGCCATATACAATTCCATTGTCAAATCAACAAGTGGCTTTTCCTCGTGGCATGAACGCTCCTCTCGGTGGAGTGGAAGTGACTTTTACTCATGGCACGAACGCTCCTCTTGGTGGAATGAATATGACTCCCAAAGGTACAGAACAATACTACTCATATATTCTTTCCACACTCATTGGCATAGATCTCTTCAACAACCAATTGAACGGAGATGTTCCTCTTGATTTTGGAAAGTTGAAGGGGTTGAGGTTTCTAAATCTATCCATGAACAATCTGAGTGGAGTTATTCCACATAGTTTGGGAGATATGAGTCGGCTCGAATCATTGGACCTTTCTTCAAACAAGCTTTCAGGAGATATTCCTTCAGAGCTTCAATCTCTGAGTTATTTGGCATTTTTAAATTTGTCAAACAACAATCTGTCTGGAAGTATACCGCAAGAGGACAGATGTGTTGATTTTTGTAGCTCAAAAAGTGGGATATGGATTTGCTTTAAAGAAACTCAAGATTAGATATGCTTTAAATCAATTCGAGTTGGATTTTTAGCAACAGCAAGATTTTTATTCTTTAATAGAATGTTTTTGAGTTTGTAAGGATAAGATAAATCCAAGAGTGATTTTATGTGTAATTAAAGCCAAAGAAAGCAAGATTCTTTCCTTGCAAACTAAGTAAAGCAGCTAGGCTCTATAAAAGTAAGATTGTTGTAGCAAACTCATATTGTATTTTCGAAAGAAAAGTTTGTTGTTAGGCTGAATAGAAGATCCAACATTTGCAAGTTTTTCCCCACATTGGGGTTTCTTGGGTAAATTTTTGTTATTGTCTTTTTGTGTTTGGCTTCTTGTTATTTTTTCTTCCGCTGTTATTAGTTGTTAATTAACCCAGTTGTATTAATTGTTATAAATCACATTTATGTCTATGAATTTATTGTGCAATTAATCTGTTGCTGGGTTATAGAAATTAACATGGTATCAAAGCTCTAAACTCTGAATACAAAGCCAAGATTTGTGACGTAGATTTCAAGAAAAAAAAAATTAGATTTTAGTCTCCAGTTCTTTTGTGGCTATGGCAACTAGTGTTCGATACGAGGATGGGCTCGAGGGTGCGTCTAACTTCTTGCAGTGGAAGGTTCGGATTACATCTGTTCTCAAGGAGAACATGTTGTGGATCTATGCTAGCACAGAAGTGACTCCACCAACAAACGATCATGTTGCCTTAGATTCGCATGAAGTCAAAGAGGCCAAGGCTCAGAGGATTATCCTGGATGGAGTAAGAGATCATTTAATTCCTCATTTATCCGAGAAAGACACTACCAAGGAGATGTGGGATACACTCACAAAACTTTATCAGAGCGACTATCAAAGTCGTAAGATGAGCTCAAGGACAAATTGCATAATACCAAGATGTCCAAAGGTGAGAGTGTGACCTCTTACTTGTCCAACCTAACACAGGTCAGGGATGAGCTTGCTGTTGTTGGAGAGATGATTAAAGAAGATGAGTTGGTGTGTATAGCCTTGAATGGTTTTTCAAAGCACTGGGAAGTGTTTGTCAAGTGTGTTGTCAGCAGAGATCGGCTACCTGATTGGGCAAGACTTTGGGATGATTTTGTTCAGGAGGAGATCCATGAAGGTGCTCATCGAGGAGATCAGACGAAGAAGGGTCAAGATGAAGAAAATCTTGCTCTTGCAAGCAAGGGTAAGAAGAAGTCCAATAAAGAGCAATCAGAAGGTTCTTCTTCCAAGAGTGGGAAGAAGAAAGATCTGAGCAAGATTAAATGCTTTTGCTGCCATCAAATGGGTCACTATGCCAGTCAATGTCTGAGTAAGAAAAATAAGGACAAGCAAAAGAATCAATTTGCTGCTACAGCAGAGGTGGATGAGTTTGCATCATGATTTGAAAATGAGTTTTCACTCATTGCCTGTCTCTCAAGTTCAATTGCCAACAGGGTATGGTATATTGACAATGGGGCTTCTCGCCACATGACAGGAGTCAAAGAATGTTTCACCAAGTTGGAGGAGAAGAAGCTGGATTTCTATATTGAGCTCGAAGACAATACCAAGTACCATGCAACTGGTATTGGCACTGTCAAGTTTCAAAGGGAGTCTGGAAAACCTTTGTTGGTGGAGGATGTGTTGTATGTCCTTGGCATGACAAAGAATTTAATCTAAGTTTCTGCTTTGGAAGACAAGGGTTACATCGTGACCTTTGAGAGGGGAAAAGTCTATATTCATCCCAAAGATTCCAAGATTGCAAAAGTGATTGGTGTCAGGAATGGCAGCTTGTTTCAGTTACAGTTTGAGCCAACACATGCGTTGGTTAGTAGCTGTAAAGGGATAGGAGAATTGTGGCATAGGAGAATGGCTCACCTTCACCATGGAGCACTTAATATTCTTAAGGAAATAGTGATGGGGCTGCCTGAGATGAAGACAGAAAAGCATGACGTGTGCAAGGGTTGTGCTCTTGGGAAATATGCCAAGACCAATTTTCCAAGTAGCGACACTAGATCCGAAGGGGTTTTGGATCTTGTTCATTCAGATGTGTGTGGACCCATGTCAACAACATCCTTGAATGGATATGAGTATTATGTTACCGTCATTGATGATTTCTCCAAGAAGACGTGGATATATTTCATGAAGAATAAAGATGAGGTCTTCAGTAGGTTCAAAGACTTTAAGGCTCTCGTGGAGAACCAAACTGGGAAGAAGATCAAGATACTGAGGTCTGATAATGGAGGCGAGTATACCTTGAATGCCTTCAAAGATTTTTGTGCTTAGGAAGGTATCAAGAAAGAGTTGACAGTTCCGTACAACCCTCAGCAGAATGGGGTTGCTGAACGAAAGAATAGAGCTATCATTGGAGCAGCCAAGGCCATGCTTCATGATCAGGATCTGCCTTAGTTCTTATGGGTAGAAGCTTGCAACACAACTGTGTATTTGCAGAATAGGAGCCCTCACAAAGTGTTGGGAAAATTGACTCTAGAAGAGGCATTCACTGGTAAGAAACCAGATTTGGGGCACATTCGCATCTTTCGATGCCTTGTGTATTGTCACATTCCTATTGAGAAGAGAACCAAGTTGGAACCTACTGCAAAGAAGGGTATCCTTGTTGGGTATAGTGAAACTTCTAAGGCTTATCGGGTTTACATTCCTACTCTCAGGAAAATAGTGGTTCGCAAAGATGTGAAGTTCAAGGAAGAAAGGGCTCTTCAGAAGTCAAGTAACTTGATGAATGAGGAGGAACACTCACCCATGGTTGAGGTAGCACAAATTCCTCAAACTTCAGTCATGCAAGCTGGAGAGTAGAACAAGCAGGATGATCAGAAGGAGGAATCAATAATTCCTCAACCTCAAATTCCTATTTCAGAAAAGAGGAGAAATAGGGCAACTGAGCAGACACTGAGAGAGGCTCAAGAATATATAGGTGATCCTCAAGATTCAGTCAGACAGAGAAGGGCTCCCAAACGTTATTCAGATTATGTGGCACTTATGAGTGAATTAATTGAAGTAGAGCCTTCCAACTTTCAGGAGGCATCCAACCACCAAGTGTGGAGAGATGCCATGGTGGAAGAGTATTCTTCCATCATGAAGAACAATGTGTGGGAGGTAGTACCATGACCAGAAGATAATTCTGTGGTGGGCTCGAGATGGTTGTATAAGATTAAGCATGTTGTAGATGGTAGTGTGGAAAAGTTCAAAGCTCGGTTTGTGGCTAAGGGGTTTTCTCAGAAGGAGGGAGTCGACTATGATGAGACTTTTTCTCCAATAGCTAGGTACTCATCCATAAGAGCTATCATTTCTGTAGCAACACAAATGGGTTGGAGGATTCACCAAATGGATGTAAATATGGCCTTCCTCAATGGAGTGATTGAGGAAGAGATTTACATAGAGCAGCCAGAAGCATTTGAAGCACATGAGAGGGATTCTCATGTATGCAGGTTAAAAAGAGCACTGTATGAACTCAGGCAGGCTCCCAGGGCGTGGTATTCACGTATTGATAGTTACTTGCAGAGTGTGGGCTTCATCAAGAGTGAGGCGGATTCGAACCTATACTATGTTTAGGTGAAGGGAGAACTTCTCATATTGTTGTTATATGTTGATGACCTATTTCTCACAGGGTCAAAGGAGCTCATAGCACACTACAAGTGGGATCTTGTAGGAGAGTTTGAGATGAAGGACTTGGGGTTGATGCATTACTTTCTGGGATTGGAGTTGTGGTAGAAAGAGGGAGAGATCTTCCTTGGACAAGGGAAGTACTTAATTGATATCTTGAAGCAATTCAGGATGGAAAACTATAAGCCTATGTTAACGCCACTTGTGACCAATTGGAAGAAGATTGATGCTTCCAGATCAGAGGCAGTGGACCCGAATTTATATAGACAGTTGATAGGCTCTCTTATGTATCTGGTCAACACCAGGCTAAACATTTGTTTTGCAGTGAACTCACTCAGTCAGTTTATGGTGGAACCTAAACATGTGCACTAGATAGTTGCGAAGCATGTTTTGAGATATCTCTGAGGCACAGTTGATTATGGGCTGAAGTATTTCCAGCAAGATGGAGTGAAGCTCAAGGGGTTTACTGATGCAGATTGGGCAGGCAGTACAGCTGATCAAAAGAGCACTTCAGGGTGCAGTTTCAGTTTGGGATCAGGAGTAGCCTCTTGGTACAGCAGGAAACAGAAGTTAGTTGCACTGAGTTCTGCAGAGGCCGAGTATATGGCAGCTAGTATGGCTACATGTGAGGCTATCTGGCTTCGGAAACTTCTAGCTGGGCTCTTTAATCAGGAGCTAGATCCTATAGTCATTTACTGTGATAATCAGAGTTGTATCAAACTCTCTGAGAATCCAGTGTTTCATGACAAGTCAAAGCACATTGAGATCAAGTACCACTTCATCAGAGATTGTGTGGAGAAGGGGATAGTGAAGCTCATTTACATTCCTTCGGACAAACAAATTGCAAATATCCTGATGAAGGCCTTGATGAAGAGCAAGTTTGAATTCTTCAGGGACAAGTTGGGTGTGGTGCAGAACACCTTCCTCGCTAAGAGGGAGTGTTGATTTTTGTAGCTCGAAAAATGGGATATGGATTTGCTTTAAAGCAACTCAAGATTAGATATGCTTTAAATCAATTCGAGTTGGATTTTTAGCAATAGCAGGATTTTTATTCTTTAATATAATGTTTCAGAGTTTGTAAGGATAAGATAAATCCAAGAGTGATTTTATGTGTAATTAAAGCCAAAGAAAGCAAGGAAAGATTCTTTCCTTGAACGCTAAGTAAAGCAGCTAGGCTCTATAAAAGTAAGATTGTTGTAGCAAACTCATATTGTATTTTCAAAAGAAAAGTTTGTTGTTAGGCTTAATAGAAGATCCAACATTTGCAGGTTTTTCCCCGCATTGGGTTTTCCTGGGTAAATTTATGTTATTGTCTTTTTGTGTTTGGCTTCTTGTTATTTTTGCTTCCGCTGTTATTAGTTGTTAATTACCCAGTTGTATTAATTGTTATAAATCAGATTTATGTCTGTGAATTTATTGTGCAATTAATCTGTTGCTAGGTTATAGAAATTAACAAGATGATCACTTTTGAAAATACATCATATTTTGGAAATCCAAATTTGAAGGGATGCCCACTTCCAAAGAATTTCTCTTGGCCGAAATTCGCACCTCCTCCTGTAAAGGATGGTGAAGATAAAGATGAAGAGGAGAGCGAGACAATACCCTGGTATCAAATTGGAGTAGGATGGTCATATGGAGCAGGGTTTTTGAGTGTAGTAGTGTTATTGCTTTCAGTCAAAGGGAACTGGAGAAAGAAATACTTCGAGGGGGTTGATAATATTTTGAAGTTTTTGTTTCCTTGCCTAACTGATAGGAGATTATGAGGGCTTATTTCTCTGCCAGAATTGAACCAAAACTGTGCCTTAAGCAAAGATTTGATTTTTGAGCTTTGCTATTGTAAGTAGACTATATTTTATATAGTTTAATTTAAAATTATATATAGATAGTGTCATGTTTGCATTGACATGCATAAAACTATGGTTGATCTTTTATTTAATTTGTAGATTGATCTCTTATTTAATATGCAAATTTATTTGTATTTTACTATAGTGTTATTTCTTCATTGAGGTTGGAAAGCTTCATATGGAAGTTTGATGTCAAATTTTTCATAAAGGTATTTTAAGGAGAGAAATAGTATAAATAGTTATTAATTTATTATTAGAAAATGTCATTAATGTTATTTTTAAAAATATTTAATTAAAATATTAAAAAAATTATTTGTATGATGTATTTTTGGCATAATTAATTCAATCTTATTTACTCAAATAAGATGTAAAGATATATTGTGTTCGTAGCATACAAATAAATTTTGAAAGTTGCTTGTATTAAGAAGTGTGAAGATGTTTGTAAATAGCAACACAAGAAAATTAAAATAGATAAATGTGATGAAAAATCCATTTACATAGGAATTAGATATTAAATGTCAAATAATGGTGATAGTATTGACATTTCATACTTTATTGGTTGCTAAGGAGATAATTTTTTCTTACAAAAATTTAAAAGTGTATTGCAATTTAAGTTAATTAAAGGATTTTGAGTGAAACTTTTTAGGAAAAATGGTTTTATCAAAACTCTTTCCTTTCTTATGTCATCTATATCATAGAAAGGCTTCAATCAAAACACTTCAACAAAAAATGTTTCTTATATATCAATTTCACCATGAATCTATTATTTGCATTTGCCTAAAACAACATATGTGCCTCAAATTTCTTTGAGCTTTTATAACTATCAGATCGAGGTAAGTTTCACAAATTATTTATATATATATATATATGAAAAGCTTATTTTGAATTTAAAATTTCATATATTTTTATTTTAAAAGTAGACATTTTTAAATTATACATGTGTGTGTATATGTATGTATGTATGTATTAATATATGTATAAAAAATCAAACCCTAAATCTTAAACACAAAACCCTAAGTTGATTGATACTAACCTAAACTAACAAACCTTCAACATTAAACAATCAACACTATCATATATTTTAGAATACCAAAATAATACATTGCTTATATTCTATAAAATTTTGTTCAATACACTTTACATTCTTATATAGGAGTTTAATCTCTTACATTATAGGAACCACACCCTAATTATACAATTGATTCTAGCAACTCATATCCCTACAAATGATTGGGTAAAATTGTAGTTTAAGATTATGATAGAGTTTTGTGTCTGAGTTTGGCTTATGGAATCCCTCAGTTCTTACCTAGTTGTGTCAATCCAGGGTCGTAAACTAATGAAAGGTATAGTGGTTGTTTTCTCAAGGGATGAAGGTGGTAAGTCAAGTGGGAATGTATGCATATACAAGTCTGAATAAACCAGTAAAGGTTAAAACAAACTTCCTTAAATTGTATTAAAATAGAAAGACCTATTTTAAACTCTTATCTACTCTAGCAATCTTAACTCAATTCTACTAATACATGCTTTATCTCATAACATCATTAAAACTAATAAAAAAAACTAGAATTAATTGTTGAAATCACAATAATGTAACGCAAGCGACAAGAGCTATGCATTTGGGCGACAAGACCTCTATGTCCTAGCGACAAGATATAATAAGCCTAACAGATTATTTGCAACGTGTCTAATACAAATTATATGCCATTTTCATGCTTCCATCCCGCAGCATGTGTCCATACCAAACATTAGTAATACTTAAATCACTTCACTCTTTATGAATATAATTGAAACTCATTCATTACCACGCACATACTATGTTATTAATATTAATGAAGTTGCATACAAATCAAATAACTGCTAATACATAGAACAAACATAAATAATACCTCACACAATAGTAAATAAGATAACTCCAAGCAATGCCAGGGAGTGGGCCCTTTCCCCCAAATGATTGAATGGAGTGGAAATGCTAAGATATTCACAGCTTAGTCTTTCAACAATACTATGTATTAATTCAAACTTGCAGAACATAAATTAGAATGTTTACATGCTTGCAGAAGGGCATATATATAAGTCTTTAATACAAACAGAGTGCTTAGAATATCATGTCCATCTATCATACGTGGATAACAAAATGTTTACCGATATATGAAAAATAGTAATATGGCCTATGACCTACTATTTTTCAAAAGCTATTAACCGATATCAATCCTAGTCACTAATTACCTAAGACTATACTAGGAGACAACCATCAAATGAAAACTAGTAAATCACATGGAAATTATTGTCTTCATGCTTCGCAACTTTTTAACCTGTTTCACACAACCACCATGATTAGTTCCTATAAATGGTTGATTACCTAAGAGTTTGCATATAATTTATATTATATCAATTCACTTTGATTCTAACAAATATTATGGCAATAAAGGAACAATAGGCCAAAGGGGTAAACTATTGTAGACACAACACCAGACAAATCATGATAATAATTAAGACAACTATTGACCTCATCATTCCCCCCAATTGAAGACATTGCATGTCCTCATACAATATGTACTAGGACTTAAGATGATTTGGTTGTCCACTGTTGCACTGTAGTCAAGATCTCTTTATTCCACTGGTCTTTTAGGCCCTAAATGATCTGCTAGTGCTCAACTTTGGAGATGTAATCAGTGGAAATCCTTTGCTCCATCTCAGCTTTTAATTCATTGACCTTCTCTTGGTGGTGTTCCACAGTCATGCATTTCTCAGCAATCTGGTCTTCCCATGATTCTTTTAACTTTTCAATCCTATTCCTATGCTCTGTCAAAGTGATATACCCTAGAATAACTAGTGTGAATTATGCATTTGTTTATTCTATTTGATCCTTCAAATGTTTAATCTCATCCTTTTGTTGCTAATTGGCATCTAGGGCTTGTTGCAATTGTGGTTGAAGAGTCAGTACTTGGGCTTCGAATCTTCGTACCCTAGCTTGTAGATCTCTAATTTCCTCAATAGAGTATTCTTCACCCTGGGAGATGTCATGAGAATGTTCCCCTGAATTTTGAATTTCTTTATTTGGCTGTTCTTGTGAAGGGGTTACAAAAGGAATAGATTCTTGGTTACCTGCATCCATTTCTTGACTCTATTCTTTAGAGCTTACAGATGGTTGTAACATGTATTCCTCCTCCTGTTCCTCAGTGGAAGTCTCAGATACCACATTTCTTCCCTTCTTCCTCTGGCGGTTTTGGCATCACAGTTCTTTACTCACCCTATCTTTTCCTTCAGTCTTTGTTGTCAGGATTTCAACCTATGCTTCAGGGGTTTCTTGGTTTACTATGCAAGCTGCAAAGGCCATTTTTTGCAAGCCAGAGGTTACTTCTAGATATTTCCACTTGATCCTAGTGTTGTATAGTGTTACAACTGGAAGAGTGTTAACCTCACTAACATATTTATCCTTCCTGGTGCGAGGCCGTGACCCACAGCTTGTCTATTTTGTTTCATGGGAATGCTCAAATTCTTGACTATGATTCTTATTTTCACCTGCATTACGGGGGTTTTCAGTTTGTGGGGTTGAAGAAAGATCTGACCCTATCTCTTTTGTGAGTTCATCCCAAATACCCAACGCGACAGAATTGGCTAAACCCCTTTGAACAATTAGCTTGATCAAACCGTGGTGAGCCAGGGAATTGTTGCGACTTTTTTGGACTTCTAAGCTCATCTTTTTAATGGAATGGAAAAGGTAGTATGGCAAATTAACCAGTTCTTTATGGTGTAAATGACAGAGAAATCAAAAATGGTGGGAAGAAACATAGGCATACCTCCCTTCCCCCATGATATACTAGATAACTACCTTGGCAACGTTGGGCCAATGTGTAGGAAAAGAGGTCCATACAGTGCCCTATTTGGGAGTCGACTGCAATTTCTCATCATGTCACAAGAACCTCTAGATTTGGAGCTGAAGCTCAACATGCTTGTTTGTGGCTGCAGGAAAATATTCATCCCCCATTTTTGGTAACCCCATCACTCATGCTATGATTCGAGGTGTAATAGACAAGGAAAGACCTCGAACCATCATGGAATTATTGACAACATCTAATGCCATAGCAAATTCAAGAGCCACCCCATCATGATACCCATAGAGATTTTCGAAAAACACAAGCCATCCTGCGGCTTCAAAGAGACTGTATACTATTGTATTGGCTTTAACATTTTTCATATCCTTTGGCTCCCGACGTCGATGAATACCTCCCATGGTGAAAGAATTAACAAGAAAACTTGACAGGATGTGTTGACAATAATGAACTTTAAAAATGAGTTTATAGTTTAAATGGGTTTCCTTGCTGGGATAATCAATAAATGGAATGGCGACAGGGTATGACGTGACCAGGGGTAATCATGTGACACAAAACTCCCCTAGCTAAATGTATGAAATTGTCTACAGTTTTCGATAATAATTGCTAAGAAACAAAAGAAAACCAATATAAAATAAACGACATACAAACCTTGGTCGAATTACCATTAAAGCACATTAGTGGGAATCGGTGAGGAAATGATGATGGATGATGAGGGTGCCAGCATGATCAGTCAATCCAACCAGTGATCAACACCAAGCCAGTCATCAGGATGGTGGCAGAGGGGACAAAACCCAATAGAGAGAAGGCACGTGATTGGAGAATGGGAGATTGTGTAGAGATTTGAATGCAATGAGAAGGTGACAAGGATAGGTCACACGAATGGGAGGGAGTGATTGGAAGTTGAGTGGCAATGGGACCAATGCCAGGGTGGCATGGGAATGAGGGAGGCCAATGTGGCCAAGGAGAACGACACTAGAGTTTGGAGAGAAACCGATGAAGAGAGAAATAAGGTCCCATGAGGGATGGAGAAAGAGGGGTAAAAATGGAAGGGTGGGAAGGCCGCGTGGCGGGTGTTAAGGTAATTTAGGGGGTTTATGGGGTAGGTGGTAGGGTTTGGTGGTGGGGCTGACTATGGGGTAGGGGAAGGGTAAGGTGGCAGTGGGTTGGCTCGATATATTTTTTTGTCTTTTTTTCTTTTCTGCTTTTTCCTTCTTTTTTTCTTTTTCTTTTTTTTTCTTTTTTTTTCTATTTTTTTATAGTCAAATCATTCTTGGAGGAGGACAAAAGGAATGATAGTGATTTCCTTGGCTACTTCCAAAAAGAAGGCTACCTTGGAAAGAGGTTTTTTGTAGAGCTTTAGTCTATGACCATTAACGAGGAGATGTATGCGTTTGAAGTCCATGGTACATAGGTGGATAGTGCCATTATCATATACTGTCTCAATCTCATAAGTTCCAAGCCATCACATGTAAAACTTTCCTTTGAAGTCCTGAAAGTGTGAATTATACAAAAACGCCCAATTGCTAGGTTGAAAGGATCAGTGTTGAATGTGACGGTCATGCCATAAAGAACATTGTTTCTGGACAACCTCGACATAAAAGAGCGTTTCTTGGCACATTTCATCTAAGGAGTGCAGTTGATCAATGCATTCTTTTTAGACATCAAAAAGACTCATTCCCAATTGAAGTGCAATGTAGAGGGTCTTGATCTCAAACTCAATAGGAAGAACTATTTTCTTAACATAGCGCTTACAATCCCTATGGACAACTGTGGATGTAAGGGCATCTCATCAGAGCATGTAGGGTGGCCCATACGCTAGCACTTGTCACAACTATGAACATAGTGCTTACAATCCCTATGGATCTTAGGCCAATAGTAGCCTGCAATGAGGATCTTCTAAGCAGTCATTTGAGCAGCAAAATTTCCTCTACGTGGTTCTATATGGCGTGCACAAAGTATATCAAAGACATCATCTTCAGATACACATCGTCGCATGATATTGTCAATGTGAATGCGAAAAAGAAATCTATTGATCCATGTGTACTTCCCACTGAGTCCAACCAGCTTCTGATGTTCCCTTGGAGAAAAGTGTGGTGGAAACTTGCATGTGACTAAGTAATTTGCAATATCGGTGAACCATGGACTCTTTGTTGATATGGCAAAGAGGTTTTCATCTGGAAATGCATCGTCAATTGGAGTGGGTTCATTGTTTGGCTACTGCAACCTAGATAAAAATTTTGCAACCACATTTTCTCAACCAGGCTTATCAAGTATAGTTACATCAAATTCTTGACTTGTAAGAGCAACCATCTAATAACTCTACCAGTGACAACAGGTTTATTCATTAAAAATTGAATTGTCGAATGATCTGTATGAATAAACACCTTGTAGCCAATAATATAATGAAAAAAATTATTAATTTCATAAACAACAACTAAAAGCTCCTTTTCAATTACTATATAATTTACCTCGACTCCCATGAAGTTCTTACTGATGTAGTAGATGCAGCATAAAATATTGTCTTCCTTCTTTCCAAGCACAGCTCCCATAGAGGAATCTGAGGCATCAATATGGATATGAAAAGGCAATTCCCAATTTGGTCCTCAAAGTACTGGTGTGGTTACAAGTTTGGTTTTAATAGATTCGAAGGCTTCTTGATATTCTATTGTCCAGGTGAAAGCTACATCCTTAGCTAACAAGGAAAATAAAGGGGGTCCAAGTTTACTAAGATTTTGGATAAACTTTCGGTAATACCCTACATGGCCAAGGAAACTACATGTACATCATATTGACTAGTTGTCGTAACCAGGTCTTTAATAATTTTGATCTTCTTGGGGTCCACTTGGATACCTTTAGAGGAGATGAAATGACCAAGCACTATGCCTTCCTTCATGAGCATGTGACACTTTTCATGGCTTAATGATAAATTAGTATCTATACATCGTTTAAGCACTTTTTCTAAATTTGTTTTAGCCTCCTCATAAGTATTACCATGTACCATGAAATCATCCATATAAACTTCAACACAATCATTTACAAGGTTAGCAAAAATACTTAACACTGCCCTCTGAAAGATAGCAGGGGCATTGTGCAACCTGAAAGGCAAGACATTATATGCAAAGGTGCCCCATGGACATGTGAAAGTACACTTGTCTTGATCCTCCGGTGCTATGTGAATTTGATTATATCTATTAAAACCATCCAGGAAGAAGAATAATTACTTACCTGCAAGAGTATCCAACACTTGATCAATAAATGGTAATGGAAAGTGATCTCTTTCTATAGCTTTATTGAGAGCTCTATAATCAACACAAATTCTCCACTTACCATTCTTCTTGGGAACCACAACTAGAGGAGACACCCATTGACTATCTGAAATAGGATATATAAACCCAACATTTAACATTTTTTGTAATTCTTCTTTAACTATTTCACAAAAGACGGGATTAAGTCTACGTTGTGGTTGCCTAGTTTGACGACTACCTTCCTCAATATAAATATGGTGCATGTAGGTTTTTGGATGAATGCCACACATCTTGGTATTCCCAAGAAAATGCATCTTTATTAGTTCTAAGCACGGAAATAAGGTCTTGTATCTATTTAGGGCTTAAATGTGGATTGATATTGAGTGTGCAACCAGGTAACATTTTCATGGCTTCTTATGAGGCAGGTGAATCAATGACTAGAAGTTGTGAATTGGGATTCCCTTAAGACAAAAATGGACTATATAGGAAATGGTGAGGTAGCAGTTGATGTAATGTGATGAAGTGTTGAATAGACTATGAGCTACCTACTACTAATGGAAAGTTCCTCAAAGGACAACGTGTATTTACACCTGAAGGAAGAACCAAATTTTCTAAGAGTTGTTCTGACTCATACCTATTCTAGAGTAGGTTAAGGAGAATATTATCCTCTATGGGTTTTGCAATGTCCTATGCTTGCTCAATTTTCAGAATGGGTAATGACTCATCTAGGTCACTATAGACCCAAACTACATTTTTGGTTTCTAGTAAGGGTTGTGCAAGTGGATACAAAGTTAGCTATTTTGTTTGCTCCCCATTAGAAATAACCATATTACCTGACCAACAATTGATAAATGCATTTGCACAGCTAACCATAGTCATCCCAAGATCAAGGGGTATCCCCCTAGCTTTATTTTGGGCTACAAAATCATAAAGTCAGTTGGTATTCCCATGAATCGATAGAAATAATTACATCCTCAATCAGACTTTCTGGTTTGACTAAAGAATTATTTTCCATTTGGAGAACTGTGGGAGTAGGTCTAAGTCCTTCAAGTGCTAATTTTTCCTTTGTTTCATTTGTCATGACATTAATTATAGCACCCAAATCAACAAGTGTATTAGAAATAGTAACCTTACCAATGCTTACCTTGATGATAGGGCTCCCTAGATCTGAATATTTAGGAATAACTAAATTTTCAAGCATAAGTTCTACCAGTTGTCCAATGAATTGTACGGTCGTTGAGTCCTGCTTCTTCTTTTTCTTCTGAGTGCATAGCTCTCACACTGTCTTGGTGTACACTGGAATGTCTTTTATGTCCTGCAATAAAGGAATTTTGATATTAACATTACGAATCTCATTAACACTTGATCAAATTCAGGTTGTGCAACCTCCTTTTGTACTGGCTCTGATTGAAATCTATCAGGAAATGAGGGTTCTTTGATAGGATCATCTTTAGGTTCATCATTAATTTATGTGATAGTAGGTCCCTGAAGGGATTTTCCTGACCTCAACTGAACTCCTTCCACCTCTACATTATTGATAGGATAAGTAAGATAACTTGCCACCTCATTGTTATATATAGGTTGTGTTTCCTTATTCTAGGGATTTGGATTTTGTTGGGTTGGCATTGATGTGGGCTTTAGTGGTTGAGGTGGATTGGTTGATTAGTTCAAAGATGGTGGTATATGTGGGAGATATTGTTGTGGCTACTGATATGGGTTGAGAATTGGAGGAGATGGAGGTTGTGGTTGTGATGGGTACTATTTTTGACATAAATAGAATTGAGAATGAACAATGAACAATAAATAATGTTGCAACTCACCAAAACCTAGCAATAAGGTGTTGCAAACATGTAAGTAATGGCTCCAATGGATGTGGACTTGAAATCTAGCTTGATGTTGATAGATCTTGAATGTAATGCTTACTTGAATAACACAATCTTACATCACAGTTGTTAGTTCTAAAACAACATGATGCAAATAATATTTGACATGATGGAATACACTTAAAAATTCTCTTGAATGCTTGATAATCTACCCTTGAAATGCCTTGAATTCTCAAATGCTCTTGTGAACTATAAGCATGAATACTTGAATGCTAGGTATGAAAATGAGAGAAAGAACCTTGTATTTATACTCAATTATGCAATAATTCCTAAAATTACAACACTACAGGCCGACCTCGGATCTTGGAGAATAAAAACCCACCAAAGATTTAAATTAAATTTGAATTTTGAGCTAAAGGGGACTCATTTTCCACCCTAGGCAAATGGGTCCCACCTAAGGGTACTCATTCGCCCAAAATGGCGATGAGTCCTACCATAGGAATTTGAGGTGGGTTTCAGGGTTTTGATGTCTTAAATGATATTTATCGAGATTATTCTAGAAAATACAAATAAATAAGGCCTATGGATGCAAAATGGGGCCAATTAAAGCATAAGAAAGCCCAATTATTAATGAAAAACCTAGAAAAGTGTGAAAGTGTGTTACAACACTTTAGAACACTTTGAAATAAGGCTTGGTAAATGATGAAAAGAGGTTATTTAGGTGAAATACATTAACAAGACCTTAGAAAAGTGTGAAAGTGTGTTACAAAATTTTACAACACTTAGGTAAGGTACCATTTGAATCCTTTTAGTTCACGAGGGCCCTAGACTTAATGTGAATGTGTTATACACATTGCAACATTAAATCAAGGCAACATTAAGCCAAAATCACAAGGAGGGCTCGAACAAGTCAGAAAAAGTAGAAGGGTTACTTTTTTGGTGACTCAAAAACTATTGAACATGAGCTTGTAAGGTGTGAACTTTTCATATATTGTATCATAATCATCATTAACCTAATGAATTACCAATAAGGAGTCACCATAGACTTGAAGATTTTTTATTTTCCATTTGATAGCCATTTGTAGTCTTGTTAGCAATGCTTCATACTCATTCATGTTATTTGTACAAGGAAATGCTATTCTATATGATTTTGATTCCCATTGAGGTGTAATAAAGAGGATATCGGCTCCTAAACCATGATTTGTATAACATCCATCAACTTGTACATTTTCCATCTGGTAAAAGTCTCCATTGTGAAGATAGATTCATCAAGAAAATCCAACACTAGGGGGTGATCCACTGTTACTGGTGTGTCTGCAAGTTGATCAACTATTACTTGTCCTCTCATTTCCTTATGATCAACATACTCTATGTCATATTCACTCTCAATATCATGGTCCATTTTTCTAGTCAACCTGTCAAAGTTGTTATGTTGGGTAGATATTTCAAAGGATCAATCTTAGCTATCAATTTTGTTCAATTGTTCAACATATAATGTCTAAGGATTTTTGTAGCAAAGACAACTACAAGGCACGCTCGTTCAATGGGACTATAATTAATTTCATATCCTACAAGATTACAGTTGATATAGTAGATAGCTCATTCCCTTCCATCATTGTCATTTTGTGCTAACAATGCCCCTAATGCTAATGTGGTTGCTGATATGTATAATATTAGGTGTTTACCATCAATGGGAGGCATGAGTACTAGTGGGGTCAATAGATTCCTTTATTTTTTGAAATGCTTCCTGAAAATGATCAGTCCATACAAATGGGACTCCCTTGCATAGAAAATATTGAAATTGGTGACACTTGTTTGCTAATTGAGCAATGAATTTTCAAATGAACTACAACCTCCCTTGTAGAGTGTGTAATTAACTTATATGTGTTGGTGGAGACATAGCCATGATAGCTTTCACTTTGGCACAATCGACTTCAATACCTCTTCATGAGATGATATATTCTAGAATATTGCTTCATTGAACCCCAAAAACACACTTTTTTTGCGTTTAACCTGACTTTATATTCTTCCAAACTTTTGAAAATCTTCTCCAATACTGCTAGATGGTTGTCTCTTATTAAGGATTTTTCTAGTAATTCATCGACATAGTCTTCCATGAATGTGTGCATGTAATCATAAAGATGGTAGTCATATCCCTCTGATACATTGCTTTGGCATTCTTAAGACAAATGAAATACATTCCAACAAAAAGTACCCCAAGCACACATGAAAGTTGTTTTATGTTGATTATCAAGGGAAATTCTTATCTAATTGTATCCTAAAAAACTATCCATAAGCAATAACATCTCATATCTTGTTGTGAGATCTACTATGATATCAATATTAGTCAACGGGAAATCATCTTTAGGGCAGGCTTTTTTTAGATCTCTAAAATTTGTACATACTTAGATTCCACCAATTGGTTTGGTAAAAAGAACAATATTTGATATCCATTTCACATAATCTATAGGACGAATGAAACGAACATCCAAAAGTTTCTTCAACTTTGCTTTGACTAGAAGTGTGATCTGTGGGTGCATTTTTCTCAATTTATGTTTGATTGGTTTAGCATTTGGAACCAAGGGAAAATGATGTAAAACAAGATCGAGGTCCAACCTAGGCATATCGGCATATGACCACTTGAAATTGATTTGTCTCTTAGAGAAGAAATTTATAAACTTTGGTTTTTATTTGGTAATCAAAGATGCTACAAAATGAACGATTCTAGGAATATCTTTTGTACCAAGATTGGCTTCTTCTGATTTTTCCACAAGCAATGGTGATCTCTCTTGATTTATGAGGAGACTGTCCAAACCTCCATCCTTAGGTGCATTGGAGATATTTTCACCTTCATATATGTCCTTTATTTCTACTTTTTCTTGGTCTAAAGCCACCTTTCAATTTTCACCTAGAGACCTATTATTTTTGTGTTTCTCATTTTTCTCATTTTTGTGACTCTAGAGGGTGTAACATACTCTCCAAAATATGCTACATTATTAAGCTCTATGATAAAACCAACTTTATTATACCCACTTGGTATCCCTTCTCAAATTCCCATGAACTCAACTATTTCTTCATCATTCACAAATGTGTCTAAACTCGGTAGTCCATGTTGATCCCAATCTATTAGTTGTGGGTAAATAAGGGTTAATCCATCATTTGTATCATTAAGGCTCAATGAATAGGTGGATATGGTAAAGACAAAGGTATCATCAGGATCCCAAAAGGTTTTGATCTAGGCACAACTAGTCAGAGGTTTAGGATGGGATGAGGATAGGTCAAGTTCAATGAAAATATCAAGTAGGTCATACTCAATAGATGTGCAAGAATCCCACTTCCATTCATTAGAGTCGATTTTGATATGGTGTTCCTAAAATGTCCCAATCTCATTTGAGGTGTCAACATTTTCACTTAATGGAAAATTAGAACTAGGAAAACTCGCCCCTGGCGACACATACCCCAACCCAGTATTCTTTAGTAACTAGGGGGTGATATTGGTTATGTCATTCCATGTTTGTTCAAGCCAATACCACTATGTCCATCATAACCTTATTTATTCATGATCTTGAATCCTTTTGAATATCACTCAACTAGTAACTGCTTAGGTTAGTTTCTTCTTCACCTTTGTAAATCCATGTAGAAATGTCCTCGCCTATAGACTCTTCGCTCAACTCATGCCATTTAGTAAATGTGGTAGGGGATTATGGATAAAAAAAATTGGACTTCTTATTGATAGGACAAGGTTTTCCATAATATTTTAGATTTACGAGAAGCTTTCCAACAAAAAATAATCTCTCCATGTTTTATTCACCACATCCCCTGTCATGAATTTGGACCTTGGGCTCAAAAAATTTAGTGGATGGAGTGGACTATTTTACTAGAGAATGTGGATCAATGTAATGTGATGAGGTAGATGTTGATGCTTCTCGATTAACAGGCACTTGGTGTTTGGTGGTCCCTTTCAAATTATTATAGTATTGGAAGGGGTCGGGATCACTAGGTATAGTGATTTTGATACCATTATGGGGAAACTTGAGGCATTGACGGTATGTGGAAGGGACGTACCTCACGGCATGGATCCATGGGTGAACGAGGAGAAGATTGTATGGTAATTCTTGATCCAAAACTTGGAATATTGTGTTTTGAATGGTAGGCCCAACCCTTATTGGAAGTGTGATTATACCACTAGATGAGAACTCAGCATTTTCATAAGCCTTGATAATTATTTTCTTAGATTCATCTATGCACACTTCAGAGAATCCCAATGTTGTGACTAATTTTAAAGTGCATATGTTCAAACCTTCTCCACTATCTACCAAGACTCGTCTGATTTTATTTTTATTAATGTAAACTTCAAGGTGCAATGGATCATTATGGTTTAATTTATGTGCAAAAAGATCTTTCTAAAAAAATGTGGTGTGATGTGTGGTGGCTAAGTATCCTACCATGTCCTAAAATTGGTTGGCATTTAGGTCATTGGGAACAGATGTCTCTTGTAAAGCTTTGTCCAAAATGGTCCTATGCTTAGGATATATGTGGAGTAACTCAAGAATGGATATCAATGCAGGCATCTTTCCTAGATGGTCGAGGAGGTTATATTAGATTTTTGACAATGGATTGGAAGTGGCCCCTTGCAAGGTCACTTTAGCTCTATGAGTGGTAACAAAACATTCTAAAATTTTATTGATTCTAATGGTAGCAACATGGTCATAAAATTCCCAAATGTGATGGATGGTATAGTCATGTGGGACATTAGTATAATTGGCATGGTTATTAGTATTGTTCCCTGAACCTAAGGCTTTTCCTTTTTCATGGTCTTGTAATGGAGTCTTGAATATGGTATGCTTGGTATTTTTTTACCTTTTGAATTGTCCACTAATATGTCTCCTTGTTCAATAAGGTCTTGGATAAGATTATTAAGTGTCCAAAATGAAAATGTTTTATGTCCTTTCCCTGATGATACTCACAATATTCATTGTAATTCCACCAATTTGGTTTGACTAGTGTTGGTTTGTATGGTTTAATGTCTAGGAGTTTAATGATGTTGAATTATAGGATCTTCTTCAAAACTAACTCGATGGGTTCCCCTAAGGGTGTGCATGTTTGTTTAGTTCGTGGGGGACCTCTACATTGTTCATTGTTTTGGATTGTGTTGGTTTCTTGTTCTTGACTTGGTGTTGCATTTTTTTGTGTAGAGAGGTCTTTAAGGTGAATGGTGGGGTGAACTTGGTTAATCACTTTGGCATCAACTACCCCATCATTGGTGAATTTCTTGTTCCTTGACCAAAATTTTCCTTTGTCGCTAGGGGAATTTTGGTTTTCCTTGAATATTTTGACTAATCATTTTTCCACATGGGCTTTCTCAATAAAGACACATTTCTCAATGACATCTTCAAATGTGGTACAACATTGGATTTGAAGTTGGATCATCAATTTGTTGTTGATGTTTTCTATGGAAATTTAGGGACCAACTATTTTTATGGTATGTGACAAGGACATTTTCTATACATGTTTTTCCATCTTTGATAAAATGTTGTGAGTGACTCTCCTCCTTTTTTTTTGGTTATGCATATTTTTTCTAGGGCCATGCCACTCTCAATGTTGTATTAAAAGTGAGAAATAAACTTATTGGCTAGTTCATTCCATGTATGTATCTCGGGAGGAAGGTGTGCAAACCATTTTAGATCCTGCCCCATAAGGCTACGTGGAAATAATATCATCAATTATGTAGGCTCATAGGAAATTTCCATACATGCAGTATTAAACTCTCTTATGTGTTCCATTGGATCTACTTTCCCCTTATACTTGTTAAAGATTAGCGCGTTGAAGTGTGGTGCGAAAGGTGGCATATATAGACTCCTATCAAAGGGATAAGGACATAATTCCTTCATTGAGTATGTCTTCTTTGTTATATTAATTTCATGTTTTCCATTTTTTGTTGCATTGTGTCCATTCGTTGCATCACATTTTCCATGGAGGGTTGACCTTGCATGGTTGATTGACCTCAAGTATGTGGGGGTTGGTATTGGTATGGAGATTGTTATGTGATGGGTTCTAGTTGGATGTGTATGTTGGGTAAATGGGTTGATGTTTTGTTGCAAAGGGTTTTGGTTGCCTTGTTGGTAGTGGTGTGTAAACACATGGAATTAGTATTGGTA
Source organism: Sequoia sempervirens (assembly GCA_007258455.2). Lineage (NCBI taxonomy): Eukaryota > Viridiplantae > Streptophyta > Pinopsida > Cupressales > Cupressaceae > Sequoia > Sequoia sempervirens. Next base: position 438,216,047 of record VDFB02086081.1, on the reverse strand, counting down.
TGGGTTTGATGTTGTGGTATAAATTTTGTATTTGGAGTAAAATTTTGTTGTGACAGACCTTGGTTGGTGTTTTGGAACTATGGTGTGACATGTTGGTGTGATGGACCTTGGTTGGTATGTTGAAATTGGGGTGTAAAGTTGGTGTTTGGAGTGACATGTTGTTGGGATGGAGGTTGGTTGGTGTTCACATTTGACCCAAACGATATGTTGATGTCATGTAGTGTTGTTCATTTAGGTTGGCACTCTTGATGTGGCAATATGGACCCTTCTTGTCTTATGTGGGGGATTTTGGTTTGAGTGGGTTGATGGTGTGATGTTTTGAGTGTTAAAATGGATTTGCAAAAGTCATTACCCATTCTAAATGTTGGATTTGGCCCTTGTGATGTTGCATGTGTTCTTTTGACACAAAATGTTGGAGGAGAGGGGGTGTGTGTAGTTGTCACATGATATGTTTCTCCCCCAAGGGGAAAACTAGTATGCATTTGTTGTGAGGATGATTGACCTTGTGAAAACATGTTTTGACCAAGACCTTGAGTTTTCATTTTTGTGTTCCCTCTGCAATTGTGGAAGTGTCAAAACCAAAGGGGAGCTTAGTACAATTTTGAGCAAGTGTTAAGAAGAAATTATTAGAATCCTCTTTGTTCAACTCTTCTATGATGTACAATACCTTAGGATCTTGGGAAGATTCTTAAACTTCTTTAGGTGTTAGCCTATGATTGGCCTTTTTCAACGTGAAATTGGAAAATGGGTTTGGTCTTTCACCTTGTATTATTTGAGGTGTGTTTGAGTTTGAACAAAAGTTCATGCTGCTAGTTGGATTGTAATAGGGGTCATATGAGGAATCCAAATTACTCTTTATTTCCTTTGTGCCCTAGTCAAGATCATATAAGACTTATGACCTTTGGATGTATGCAACTAAGATGGAGATGCAAACTAAGGATTAAAATGAAAGGTAGTAATGACCCTATGATATGTTTTTAGATTTTTGGACTATAAAGATGACAATTTGAACTATAACCAAGTTTATGATATGCAAAAGTGACAGTGAGATTAAGACTATGCTTGTGATGCCAAATGCTAAGTGAAACTATGACTACAACAATTCTTAGGATTGATATGCAACCTTGAGCCCTAAAGGAGGATGTTAAGCAAACTATGATGGACCAAAGTGACAATGCTAAATGTGAAGACCTTAAAGAGATAGACCAAGATGATGGTAATGATAGTTTGACCAAGGTGAACCTAAACTAGATACATGAGTTGTAGACCCAACCTAAAGATAAAATTGACAAGAGGTGAGATAAGGTCAATCCGCCTAGAAGTGAGACTAATGTTCTACCCAATAGTATGATAAGCTTCCTAATCTCAAGACTCCAGGATGATGTTGGAATGATGCTAGGCTATAATAGATTCAAACTAGGACTATTCAAGGTGACCTAAGATGGAAGATAAAATGTTATGGATAGACTGACTGAAACTAACAAGTCTTTTCAATCTGAGTGACAATTATAGGCTGTAAAGAAACTAAAATTTGACTGCATAGCTATTTCCCCAAAAACATTGATCCTGACAATTGTGGTGTTCCAAGCCACAGATGCAGTGAAAAATCCAATCACTTGTGGTGCAGGACTAGTCAATTACGGCACACAAACAAATGCAGGCTTCTGGTTTTCTAGGTTTTCTCGATGATTATGGTGTACTATCCATCAATTACAGTGTTCTATCTTGACAATTGCAATGTACAGTCTCTTGGCTCTAATTTGATATTTTCTATGTCTTTTTCTATTTTTGGAAAGTTTGAATTTGATCATAAAAACACAACAAACAGTTGGAAAACAAATTTGGCTAATTTTGACTCTTGGACTTCTTGGTAATCAGGTATTTTTGTAAGTTTTCTTCCACAAAACTAGCTTGGCCTTGACTCACAAATAATAAAGACAAGCACAAATTAAGGTCAAATAGGGTTTATCTACCAATGTGGGTGTACCTCATCTTTTAGTGGTGATTCTAAATCTTCATCCAAGGAATGGGTGAATCTAGGGTATACCAAGATCATGGACCACCTTGATACCCCTAGCCTTGAAAGAGTGTAAACTCTAGCAAGACACCTTACACCTCAACCATGGACAGATGTGGTACATAGCTTCAGGGTACGATTTGTGTCCCTTTCACCACACTAATAGATGACCAAACTAGTCTTGGTCTCTAAAAATAAGAAGTTTCTAATGACTCGATGAACACCTCCAGTACAACCTCAAACATGAGACACTAAAGCCTCTATTCAAGGGATTAGGGCCTATCATCCACCAATAGCCTTAACACACGTGGTGTACTTCACTAGATAAGTGTTATTTACTTTCATTTTCACACCCTTTGATATAACCCACTCAAAAAAATGTGCTTTGGGTCATTCTCAATGAGTTCTTCATTAGCATGATTCTCAAAGGAAATCCCATTAAAAGATTGTTATGTGTTTCTCTTGCACCCAAGATCACACAAAGTGCAAGGGGAGAGGATACACACACAACACTCTTAGGATTAAAACAATGTGCAAAAGCACCAAACACAGAAGAGACTTGTTCTTTTTAAGCACCAATTCCAAATGGTCCTACTCTAAAAATCACAAACACATAATGGAACCCTACAAGAAATTGGATTAGTAGATTGAATAGAAATTTCTTCTCCCAACAATTACCACAAGCTGGAGATTAGATATCAATAACACATAAAACCTTTTCCCTAATGAATTCAAAAAGTACAAAATAAATTTTTCAAGTTTATACCCCCCTTTTGTTGTGACAGTCAGTTGTGGTGCACAAAGGCTTAGATGTATCACATGGGTGCAGTGAAAAATAGACAATTGCAGTGAAGAAAATATTGATTGCAGTGAAGGAAATGTCAACTTTGGTGCTTGGATAAACAATTGTGTGGTTGCATGAAGCTGGGTTACACTTTTGTGGCCAACTTCAAAAAAAGATTGAAAATTCCATAACGCGCTCGCATTATGGCATTTTAAAAGAAAAAAAAAGTGAAATCTATTCATTTCTCTTCTTTGTTTTTCTGCTATGCCCGTGGCCAAAAACCCTCATTTTTCGCTCTCGCGTTCTAGGAGGAGGCATTCTACAAAATTCATGAACAATAGTTGCTTTTCATTTGCAAAGATGGTGCCACGAAAAATGAAGAGGTGCAGGAGGTAAGTATTGTTTGCTATTTGTTTTGAATTTCTTAGTTTCAAGTTGATTTTGTTTATTTTAGATTAGATTTGATTGTTTATTTTTTAATTTGTAGGAGATGCAAATAATCCTGAAAATCCTGAAAATCGTCAACAAGAAGAACAAGCAAATCCTCCTCAACAAAATCAACCTCCCCCACCAATCACTCAATAGCCTCCTGACACTCAACAAAATTTGAGTGAAATTGAAAACAACAAAAAACAAATTAAGGATCTTATCAGTAGGTTGAGTGATCCAAATCCTTCAATTGCAGAAAGAATGACATTAGAAAATTCAATGAAAGAGATGTTAAAAATGTAGATTCAATAACCCAAAAAATAACAGGATGGCAAGATAAGAGGCAGGTAGCTAGGGCATATTATGCAGATAAACTATCATATAAACAATTAAAATATTTAAAAATTACTAAAGGTGATTTGTGCTCTTTATTCACTGACCCTAGAACAAATCAAAATCATAGCCTCAATGCAAAGAGGTTTCCTATTCATTGGTGCCACCACCAAGAGATTAGGACCCGTTTTTATGATAGGTGGTACTTGGTCTTTGATTACCCATCGTGCAACAATTGTGAAGTCCCCCAATATTTTCTTAGGAAACTATATAGTGAGTTTGTATTGAACCAAATCCCAAATTATTTTGATATGAGAGAGTTCCATGGGAGAGGTGGGGGGTCGGCTCAGGATAGGCCCGGTGCACAACTGGATCCTACGTGGAAAGGGAGACGACCTCTCGCTAGGCCGCCTCGTGAGCACATTGTTATGCCTATGGTTACGAAGGAGAGTGTCAACGTAAAGACATTGTAGGCGATCAAAACTTTGACCCAGAGTTTCATCCATCATACTAGCCCTATTGTACAACACCATCTAGGGGAGTCTTCAGGTGGTGGCCTCCGAACCCATGTGTGTCATTCTTGCGGAGTGACTTGTTCATATGACCCCACTGGCACTCAGGAGGCTACTACGTAGGATATGTATGTTGCTACACAGGATCCGTATGCTGCTACACAGGATCCGTATGCTGCTACGGGGATGGAGAGGACGGCTAACATTTTGCATCGTGCATATGGCATTGATAGTCGGGTAAAAGTTAGCATGTTCATTGAATTTAATTTATTAATTTTCAATTCTAAAATGCATGACTAACTATTCTAGTTTTATTATTTTAATAAAATTGTAGGGTCACAGTGTTGAGATTGGATACATCGGTCCTCCACCTACTTATTTCTGCAGTACACCTATCAGTGGGGTATGTAACTAGTAAGCAATTATAAATTTATTACATGTTAATAGCATTGTTTTATGAAAGGTATTTTAATACATGTGATTTTGGATGTTGAACAGGCTAATATTGGTGGTTTCAAGCAAACACCTCCTAGTGCCAATGGATTCACTCAAACGTACACAGAGGTAATAGAATAAAGAGAACTTAACTAATGAATTCTACTTAATAGATTTGTCCAGTTTATATTCATATTGTTGGTTACGTTGCATTACTTCAAATTCCATAACTAATAACTAGATGTTGATAGATGAAAAAATTTCAACTGTACAATATAGTTGTTTAGAAAGTCAACATAAGCAGTACAATGCAATTACTTCACATAGAGGCATGTGCTTGCAAAGGTGCACCAGCACGAAAAACTATGGATGCTTGGAAAAAATCTATGAAACCATAATAGTAAGCAATAGCATAGACAAGGTAGTTAGTGATGTAGAGCATCATATCAAAACACTCAATCATCAGGGTACATCTGATGCAGAGCATCCAACAAACACCATCAACATCATTTCTTCAAGGGATTTCAATCCCAAATAGAATCAGGAGAAGATCAAATATAATTTCATCAAAAATCTACTTTTCATTCAACCAAAATCCACTCAAATTCTCTTAGGCATTCCATAGGCCATCATTCATCATTCCACTAATCAGTATTCCAATCGACTCATTCAAAGCAAAAACCATAGTAAAGAAAACTTTGACTTAATCAATTAGATTCATATCATTCTCAACCACCATAAAAACAACATAAACCTAATTATTGACACTTGAACAATTCATCCTTTCATTTATTCACCAAGGCAAAAAATCAACTAAACCATACCTCACTGTTATCAGTCCACTATCAAGCACTATACTCACCATATTTTGACTGCAGTAGTCTATTTACAGGTTACAAACTCATGCTACAATAGAATATTGATTATCATCTTGTGGTTAATCACCAATTTGCTCAAAAGGCTTCATAATATTCACCCATCCAACCATCAAAGTCACCAAACCTATCTTATAAACCTTAACCAAATTTAGTAACATCAATCATATCATAGTTTAATAGTAACCAAGCACTCAATATCATCCCTTCCACTGTTTAAACAAACATCTTTGTTTTGATCAGACAATATCATATTCCTCTAGTAGGTTTGTCAACCATTGAATCGGGTAGTTACATTCCTATCTCAAACCTTATTAAAAAACTCAATGCACATTTAGAAACACTTTCTAGCACATCATAGCATATCAAAGTTCTTAGATGTTTGACATAAAGAAAATCATCATATTTCAAATTGTCCTCTGAAGAAAGGCTAGTAGATTAGGCCTATTTTACAAAGGAGACCCCTTCAAAACCATTCCAAATCACTCAAAACCTCAAAAAAATATTCAATCATGTCTTTTAACTCAATATTTCACCATTTATAGGGATTGAAAACCATGAAAATGTTCTGATCCAATAAACCCTCGTTTATAAGGTGTAAAAGCACAAATCAAGGAGGGTTTTGTGAAAAATAATCTTGCAAACCTCTATTTCTTTGGCCACCACCTGGAACATGATTTTTCATGTCTTCCAAGACCTTCTACATCATTTCCAATCCTCTTTACGCTTTATTTATTCATGACCCATGACTGTAGCATCACTTTGTGTAGGAAAATCCTTTATTTTCCAGTGTAGAAACAACTCCACCATGGTATTATTTCTTTTCCCTACACTTACAATCATTAAAACATGCAAAAAATCCTAACATTAACCTACTCCACCAATTTACTTGACCTACATTGGTGGAGTAGTGAAGAAAAACCCTATTGGACTCTCAAACTTGCTTCTAAAAGGACTCTATCGAGCACTGAAAACTGCCTCTTATTCTTTTTTTTCCTAAAACTAACTAGGCCCAACTCTTGAAATTGGAAACTAACTCCTCTTTACATGTATTCACACTATTATTTAACTTTGGGTGTTCCTAAATTACTAACACAAGAAAACAAAACAATCCAGAGTAATGTTGCAAACTCAGAGACAGGGAATTTTTATTTCAAAATCTAATTACAAGAACAAAAACTTCTGCCTTTTCTTTCCTTTACATTCCTTTTAAAGATATTTCCTTTTCCATAACTATCTTTCCATCGGTTGAAACTACCCTTTTTAACCCTTAATATGCCTGATTTCCTTGTTTTTGTCAATTTAACAACTTTTATCAATATTACATTATTGCATTGTTTGCATTTTCCCACTTTGACCACCTAGAACTTACCCATAATCTTAAATACATTCAAATAAGACCTCATATGACCTTGAACATGCTTTACATCATTTTTCCATGACCTTTTGTGATTGACCTTTTCATATGACCAAGGCACCCTTCCACTCAATTTGCTTTACCTAGGAAAAATAACCAAAAACCAATCTTTCATGTTACAACCTATATCCATCAGTCCTAACACACCTTTGTCATCATCAATTTATATGAATTCAAAGAAAAAACCTAATAAAGAGCTCTGAATCTTTCAATTCCTTAAACGACTCACCAAATTTTCAATTTTACCCACTAGTTCCTCAAGACCAATATACTACAATCAACCATTTACACCTCAATCATTTCATCTGACTTCCAAGACATTACTCACATCATGTTTATTGACTAAGCTTATTCTATGCACAAATCAAGCCCTACAAAGGAGGGTTTGTTGCATAAGGTACTTACAAACCTTAAATACTCCTGCCACCACCACAAACACCATGGAAATAGCCTGCAAAAGCTTTAGAAATGATGCAAAGTGGTAGGGAAGGAAAACTCACAATCACAAATGGCAAAGTCACTCCACTGAATGCTTCTCTCAAATACTCTCATGAGTCCTAAACTCCACTATTCTTTAAGAGATCAAACCCACACACGTAGTGTTCACAACTCAGACCACTCACAAAGCTTGAAAATTTTTTGATCATGTCTCATTAAGTTAAAACAAGGTTTAACAACCCTCTAGCATTTAGGTTTCAACAAACACCCATCACTATGGTGACTTAGACCTCACTCTCTCTTAAGGCTTGCATCCCTTTCCTAGTAGGATAATCAGAACAAAAAACACAAGGAAGATTGTTAAGACACCAAACCTATGGATTCAAACCCCTAAGATGGACCCCTACAAGGTTCCAAAACCCTTCCTCTTGACTATCAAAACATCACTCACAATGGCCCTTTCTATCGCTGCTCCAAAAGGCCTAATTCACATACCTACACCTAGGTCTTGACTATATAGGCTCTCCCCTTCACCCCAAAGCCAAAATTAAGACTCCTACAGGTTCTCCACACCTATTTCCACCATTCCTAAGAGCCTCTTAAATAGATTCTTCAAAATCAAGAAAAAACTCTTTTTTTTGCTTGTCAATTATGCTTGCCACATAGAGATGTCAAGCCAAAATTCATGCACAACTTCCAAAAATGAGCCTACCATTCTCCAAAAAATTGAGGAAATGATATTACAGCCTTATATCTTCCATCCCACCGAGATTTATCAATTTTACAACATGGGAATGGAAGAAATATACATTTTTCACCCAAAACCCTAATTATAAAGGTTTTTAGACCACCCGATAGAGAAATTGGAATATCTCCCTTGATACAAAATTAAATCTCACCAATATAATTCCAAATTAAATCTTATTCAATTACCTATCCAACCATTATGGGCCTTGAGCGTGAAATTGAACATACAGTTTGTACCAAGTACGGGATCAGCAAACTCTTCACAAAAACACAGGAAAAACAACAAACTTATTATTGAAACTTCTTCAAAACATCAACATCAACCTTTCCTCAACCAAAAGAGGCATATTTGAAGTATTAAAAACTCCCTCAAACTTCTTGCAACTGTCTTTTGAAAAGATAGACGTTGGAAAACAACTAATCTCATGCTTTGACTTCTAATTTCCTAGTTAAGGCAATGTGAGCAACTTCTACCAACTCGACCACAAAGAGCCTTCCAAAATGTGTCAAAGGAATTTAAAACCTTGTAAAAAAGTAAGGTGACTCCCCTTATGTGTCTAGATACAACAAATCATCCTTTTTCCTTATTTTTCCAAGATGCACTAGACTTACACAGGAGGATGCAGACCTTGTTGTACAAAGAAGTTGGTCACCAAGACCAAAAACTCAACCAAAAACCTAGAAGACCTACTACAAAGCATTTAAACGGTACATAAGACCTTATTCAATCCATAAACCAAGAAAAAAAACATGACAAATTATTCTAGGTCCCTTAGACCCATGGGTGCTCCTGCACCATACTCCCAAGCAAGAAAAAGATCTCAAGTCCTCTTTAAGATCAAGTCTTTTGTACAGTAGTTCCATGTTCTTTAATATCATTTTTTGACATCCATGTTGCATCCTCTTTAGGTAGACCTTTGTATTTGACCAGGTATTCCTTGTAAACCTTCCTTCTAGTCTTCTTTGTCTCCTTGGTGTCTAGGATGCACTCAAGAGTCATAGGTTGGCTGGGGGGTAGTTCCTTCACCCAATCTCCATCCTCCATTTTCATTGTACCTACTCCATCACCTACATTCACAAAATCTTTGAAAGGATACAAGTCAAAAATGTTGAAGATAAGATAGATTTCCACCCCAAGAGGTAGCTCTATTTCATAAGCATTTTGGCCAAACTTGTGGACCACCTTGCAAGGTTGTATCTTCTTCATCATGAGTTTGGTATACTTTCCTTTTGGAATTCTCTCCTTCTTCAAGCATGACATCACCAAGTCTCCAACCTTGAATTGGGCATTCCTCTTCTTTAAATATGCCTTTTCCTTATACTTCTCAACATTCTTTTGAAGGGTGTCCTTCACTTGTTGATGAATATCCCTGATTGTAACGGAAAAGTCCTCACCTTGAGCACTTCTCTTAGCAACTCCTTATAGATATCTTAGTTCATAGACCCCTCTAGGGTGCATTCCATAGACTACTTCAAAAGGGCTTCTACCAATTCTCCTATTCATGGAGTCATTATATGCAAATTCAGCCTGAGGTAAAATCAGATCCCAAGCTTGTCCATGCTGCTTGGTAAGGCATCTTAAGAGGTTTCCCAATGATCTATTCACCACTTCGGTTTTTCCATTTGTTTTTGGATGGTATGTTGAACTAAAGGACAGATTTTTCCTTGAGTTTCTTCTACAAGGTCCTCCAAAAGTGACCAATGAATTTAGAATTCATGTCCGAAACAATGCTTAAGGCAGTCCATGTATCCTAACAACCTCCTTAAAGAAGAGACCTGCTATATGAGATGCATCATTGGTGCATTTTCAAGGAATAAAATGTGCCATCTTACCAAATCTATCAACTACCACAAAGATACTATCAAAACCTCTTTGGGTTCTAGGCAACCCCAAGACAAAGTCCATACTTACACACTCCCAAGGCTTATTGGGAATGGGAAATGGCTAATAGAGTCTTACCTTTGATGAAGTTCCCTTTGCCCTTTGACATATTGTGCAGCCTTCCACATACCTTCTCACATCCACCTGCAACTTTGGCCAATAGTAAAATCTCCTAACTTGTTCCAAGGTCTTGTCAAGGCCAAAGTGACCTCCAAGAATCCCACGGTGTTTCTCCTTTATGATATTCTCCCTCACTGAGAATTTACGAACACGAAATTGGATTCCTTTGAAGAGAAAACCATTTTGCAATAAAAAGTCAGAGAATTCACCATGAAAACAATTCAAATGTTGCTCACAAACATTGTATACCTCCTTGAAATGCGAATCTTCATGATACATATCCTTCAATGCTTTGACCCCCATGCTTTGGAGTTGGATCTCTTGCGCTACAAGTGCCCTTCTACTGAGAGCATCTACCACCTTATTTTCTTGGCCCTTCTTATGCTTTATTGTGAAAGTATAGGCTTGCAAAGACTCTACCCACTTCATGTACCTATGACTGAGTTTGTCATGTGCATTCAAAAAACTCAAGGCATGATTATCAGTATAAACAACAAATTATTTAGGTAACAAATAGTGCCTCCACTTTTTTAGGGCTTGCACCATAGCATACAATTCCAAATCATAGGAAGAATACTTCCTCTTTGCTTCATTCAGCCTCTCACTATAAAATGTAACTGGTCTACCTTCTTGGCTCAAAACAGCCCCTATAGCTTGATTGCTAGCATCACACTCAATGGTAAAAAATCTATCAAAATTAGGGAGCACAAGTATAGGCTATTGTGCTACTCTCATTTTTAGATATTCAAACCCTTTATCAGCCTCATTGGTCCAAGAAAACTTACCTTTGTTACCTCCTTTGATGGTGTCCAAGATTGGTGCACAAATTTGGCTAAATTTCTTGATGAAATTTCTATAAAAGCTTGCAAGTCCATGGAAGCTTCTCACATCTCCCATGGATTTTGGTGTTGTCCAAGTAAGAATAGCATCCACCTTTGAAGGATCCATCTTCAAACTTCCCTTAGAGATGACAAAACCAAGGTAGACTAGTTCTTCCTTCATGAATTCACACTTTTCCATGTTGATCAGTAGCTTCTCCTCTTGTAACCTCCTTAGTACCATGTCAAGGTGCTTCAAATGTTCTTCTTTAGACCTGCTAAACACAAGGATTTCATCTAAATAAGCTACAAAAAACTTTCCAATGAAAGGTCTCAATACCTCATTCATAAAGCACATAAATGTACTAGGGGCATTTGATAACCCAAAGGGCATCACCAACCACTCATAGAGCCCTTCATTAGTCTTAAAAATTTTCTTTCATTCATCCCCCTCTCTGATCCTTATCTAATGGTGCCCGCTCTTTAGATAAATCTTGGAAAAGTAAGATGCTCCCAATAGACAATCCATGAGGTCCTCCATTCTTGGCATCGGGAACCTATATCTAATTGTGATCCTACTAATGGCTCTTGAATCAATGCAAAGCCTCCAATTCCCATCCTTCCTTGGTGCTAGGACATTAGGAACATCACATGGTCTCAAACTCTTCCTCGCTAGCCCTTTATCCATCAACTCTTACACTTGTCTTACAATCTCGTCATTTTGAGCAGGTGTCATCTTGTATGCAGCCTTATTGGGAAATGTAGCCCCTGAAATCAGATCAATATGGTGGCTTATATCCCTAATGGGAGGTAGGGAACTAGGTAATTCATTCACCATTATGTCCTTGTACCTTTCAAACAACTCTTGGACTTCCTTTGGTGCATCTTCCTTCTTCTTTGTGGGTAGATCTGCTTCACTTTTTGGCTTCATAATCAGGAAGAATCCTCTTCCTCCTCCTTCCTTCAAGGTCTTCATGAACTCCTTCTCACCCACCATCAAAACACTAGGCCCTTCATGCTTTTCCTTGTCTTCTTCTAGGAGAGGTGAAAGGTTGTAAGTCTTCCCATCCTTCCCAATAAAGAAAACAAAGGACACCTCAAGATTAGCCAAAAGAGAGTGACAAAACAATAAGGAAAATGGATAACATAAGACACAAATGGTTTTTCCTTCCTTGTTGTTGATATCCCTTTGATTGGCCCTTGCTTGGAATGATATGTGTGCTCCTTGATGGCTCTTGATGTGGCTAAAATGGAAGATTTTACTAAGTGCTTGGATATGAATGCAAGTGAATGTAATTGAAGGCTAGATGAGTGCATAAAATGGCAGCATGTAGTTACAAAAATTCAAAGTGTTGAAAATTCCCTTGAGGAGGGGGTATTTATAGAGGATCTTGAATTCTCTAGAGAATTCAATGGTCAGGATTGATCCAACAATGTCAAGATGAAGGGCTATGGTGGATTGAGAATCCACAAGCCCTCACATCTTGACATGTGGAGGGTGAAGTGGCTAAGGGGAGATGAGGTGGAGATGAGTTGTCAAAAAGGTACATGAGATGGAGGAAGGACAAGTACCTTCCAAGTACATTGGGAGATGGGAAGAATCTTGGGTGAATAAAAGTGAATTAAAAATTCACAATGATTGGAAGAATCTGGTGGATAAGACAATGTTCCCAAAAGGTGGGAGTTTGTCACATGTGACTTGATGTGACAAGTCAAATATTCTAGAAGGTGCATGGGAAAAAGGGGATTCTAGAAGGAATAAAATGTGAATTAAAAATTCACATGGGGAAGAGAGGAGCCTAGGGTGAATAAAAAGGAATTAAAAATTCCTTGGGAGATGGGGAGAGTTGACCAAGGTACTAATTAGGTTTAACTAATTAGTAATTAGAGGATAATTAGGGGTTAATATGGATTAAAAGCCAACTTGCAAAAGTTGGAGGATGTGACACATCCTAATCAAGGATTAGGCATGTGCACATCCTTAATGAAGAGATTAGGAAATGGATTAGGATTAGATGAAAATGACATGTGAGGAATTAAATAAATGTAATATTTATTTAATTTTATTTGATGAAAAACGGATTATGGAGGGTAAGGTATTTAATTATTAATTAAATACCTTAGGGATTTGGCGTATTAAAGATATTAATTAAATAATAGTAATATTACTTAATTAACTCGGATAAGAGGATGTTTTAGATGAAAAGTGATAAATTTGGAAAAATTAAATGTCCAAATTTGATGTCTACATTTTTCCCCTTTGAGATGGTGTTACGAAGCAGCATCATTCAAAGAATATTAAAATATAGAACCCAGAAGGAGATGGTTAGATTGGAAAAGATGCCCCAGTCATCAAAGGATGACTAGGAAGGAAGACGATGGGGGTGAAGATGAAGAGCAGGGATTGAGGATGCCCCCTCGAGAGGACATGCGGGTTGAAGAGAACATGTGTGTGCTCTCGAAATAGATGATGTGATGCAAGGGGAGATGAGGAAGATGATGCAAGGTGATGGGTAAGAGAGTAAGTGATATGGAGATGGATGAAGCACAAATGGATTTGAGGACAAAAGGTGATGTTGCCCCAGTCAAGGTACAAGCCAAAAGGGGGTTGGTGAGGGATGGAGTGTTATCAATGAGGGATCTTGAAACAACACAAGGATAGAGAAGGATACATCCCACAGAGTGGTATTGATGAGGGAAGGATACATCCCAAAACACCACTAAAGGATAGGGAAGAACGCCTCCCGATGATGATGATGAAAGTGTTGTTGACGAGGGAAGGATACATCCCAAACAACACCGAAGGGATAGGGAAGGATACTAATGGATGATGATGATGATGGGTCAAGGCTGGTAGCAAGACTAGGAACAAGACCAAGGATATGATTAGATGATTCAAGCGAAATGGAATGGATGGTGGTTGGATAGAGATGTGAGATAAGGATGAAGGATGAATGGATGGGGGGATACATGCAAGACGATAGAATGGAAAATGAAATGCAATCCTAATGCAATTTGCCATCTTCGGAGCACTGATTTTGCTATAGCATAAGACACCAAGTGCCAGGGTATGTGGAACCAAGGCGTAATAGTGTCTAATGCATGAAACAAACACAATAGACAAGAAGGCTATCCCAACACCCCAAAGTCACAAAGACCTTGGTCGGGGCTAGGTATTGAGATAACCACAAGTGAAAAAGGATGCCCCAGCATAGCACAAGACCTCGGGATCTTGGTGGGTACTACATGGGACAACCAAGAAGACACAATCAAACAAAAGATCAAGATATGCCCCTATGTGGACCAATCAAAACACACCACAATACGATGGATCATGGCAGCCTTGACAAGTGATGACAGGGAGCTCAAATGATAAACAAAAGCCAAAAGCATCAAAATATCGCAATCAATTTCAAATGTCCTTTGCCATAGGATCAAGGGGATGGATGGGATTGATGAGGTCTATTAGGAAGGATGCATCCTATTGAGACCAAAGATGATGGATATGAAACTAAAAGATCGTTATGACGTGGGATGTTCAAAATCGATTGGATCTCATGATGCAAGTGGATCTCGTTTGTGAAGAACTGGCTAGATAAGGGCATAGCTCGATGGCATGACACAAGGAAGACGAAACATGGGACTGACACACCCTAAAGACCTAGGGGCTCGGGGGTCGATCAAAGATTAGCCTTGCCTACGTGAAAGCGTAGAGCCCTCATAGTTCAGTAAAAGGTGGACGACTGACCATGGATAAAAGTAGAAAGAGGATGATGAAGACTAATGGTGGATGACAAGGATAGGATGGAGAACAGGAGAAAAGTGGACAATATAGATCGATGATGGATGGAACCCCGGGGGTGGATCAAATGATCGACCTTGCCTACGTGAAAGCGCAGGGGCAACGTAGTTCGACAAAGGCCACAAACAAGTGATGGATGAAAGATGATGAGATAACCCTAGATAAGGGGTTAAAATGACGGAACTGACACGACGAAACAAAATAGACCTATTGGATTGGATTAGATTGGAGGATAGTGACTATATAAAGCTCAGGGATGGGATAGTTATCCAAATCATCAAAGATGAAGTGGGCGAATGACATGCCATATAGATGAATGATGAAGTGATGAACGATGAGATAGAAAATATGTGCAAAAGAAGCAGAAGTGTTGATGATAAGATAGAGGGCATTGGGTTGCATGGAAGGAGGCTTATAGCCAAATACCAATAACAAGGGATTGTAAGATGGGATGAGGAGAGAGGAAAGAATGGATGAAGGATGGGAGGGATTGTTTGGATGGGTAGGAATATAAGGATGGGGAGATGGAAGGAATGTTGTGATAGATGGATATGAGGATAAGGATGGGGAGATGGAAGGGATGCTGTGATAGGTGGATAGGGAGATAAGGATGGGGAGATGGAAGGGATGTTATGATAGATGGATACGAAGATAAGGATGGGGAGATGAAAGGGATGTTATGATAGGTGGATAGGGAGATAAGGATGGGGAGATGGAAGGGATGTTATGATAGATGGATACGAAGATAAGGATGGGGAGATGAAAGGGATGTTATGATAAATAATGTCTCCAAAGACTATGTCACAAAGGAAGCAGATGCCCCCACTTTAGATATGTCATAAATGATGAGGCATGAGGGATGGGAGACGAGTAGATGGGAAGATAAAGAAGATAACTAGAGGTGGATAGAATGAGTGACCAAGGAATATGATAGAGCATGGAGGAAGGGAATGTATACCAAGAGGTGTCCAAAGTATGTATAGATAGGTTCCCCTGTTTTGATCAAGATCACAAGAATGATGGAGGGATGAGAGATAAATGGGATATGATGGTAGGATGCGGAAGATAGGTGGGATGGAGGGGTTTTATGAAGAGGACGGGTGCATAGCGGGGAGCATAGCGGGAATGCATATCAGGATGTCACCCCCAAGTGCAGATGGGGATTTACGCATGACGCTTGTTTGCCAGGTTTTCATCATGGTACTTATCCAAGGCGCTTGTTTGCCAAGTTTTCACCATTGGATGAATTATTTCTCTTTACTATTTATTATTTTTAACATTTTTTTCAAATTTTTTTGGATTTTTGGACTTTTTTTTGAATTTTTGGATAGTATGCAGAAGGAGATGGATAAGGATAGGGAGGCGAATAAGTGGATTTAGAAGACATGCGATAAGGATATGGACGAAGGACTCAAGCATCAAGTTCTATACGAGGTATTAAGAGCTCATGTTCGAACCGACTATTGGATGTTGGTACAACCTTAGGATAAATGGATTATGCTAGAGGATGAATGAGAGGGATTTGATGGGGAAGGTACAGGGGATAATGGGTGGGATGTTGGAAATGGTATGGATAGAATGATGGGGTGGATACGTGATGGGGAGATGAGTTCAGGACCAACATTGGCACATGTGGTGATGGATGTGAAAAGATAAGGGGACTAATGGATGGAGAATGTGGGGATAATGGAGGAGATGGAATAGCGAATTTCGGGACATAGGGACCCAAAATAGATTTAGGAGATGAAAGGGGTGTATAATCAGCTTTTGGATTAGCAACTTTGGATGTTCTTACAGATTGTTCATTTCATGGCATTGCATCTTTTTTCTTTGGGATCCACATGGTTTTGATCTTTGCTTTGCTGGCTCTTTGCGAGCTATAGATTTGATTTTGATTTGGGATTTTGTTTTTCATTTCTTGACCATGTCTTTTAGAGGGGACATGGGAAACGTTGGATTCATGTGGATGTTTGGATTTATGCATTTTTATGTTAGCATCCAAAGTGCATTTAGTAGCCATGGGACAGGTGTGAAGAGATGGATGATGTGGGGCGACGAAGGTAGGAGTATGGGGATTATGTGTAGATGGAGGATGTGCGGGTATGTGCCTTTGTTGATCCTGATTAGGATGTTTATGATGGATGACATGGATAGGCATTGGATGGATAAAAGGATGAGATGGAGGAGGTGATTTTGGGATATACGGACCCAAAGTAAATGGAGTGGGTGGAGGGACATAAGGACCCAAGATGGATGGAGTAGATGAAGGATGGGATATGGTGGATGGAGGGATGTAAGGACCCAAGATGGAGGGAGCAGATGAGGGAGGAATATGGACGGTGGTTTTGAGGCGATATGATAGAGGAGGAGGGATGGCAACATATGATTTGGTGGAGCGATGGAAAGAGCCTATATTTATTTTGGAAGAGGCTTGTTGAGGACGTCTAGAGGTTGTACCAACATTTTTAGATTGCCAATCATGAGTAGTACATCCAAGACCTTGTGGATACAAATGTTCTTTAGCTTGGATGGGCTCTATAATACCTTGCTCATGAAGGCCTAAACCTTTTCCTCAATAGTTCATTCTCTTGAGCATTCGATCTAGGATAGGATTTTTGTTATTCTGGAAGAATGATGCGAGTTCATTATTAGGTGGACGAGGAGGGTTGGTGTATATGCTTTGTTTTTCTTCTGCAAGGAGACCACCATGGAGGAATGTGAGAGGACCAAGGGGATATGCAAGCGGTGTGGGGATAGCATTTTTAGGCGATGATGGGGATCATGAGAAGGAGATGATGGGATAGCAACATCAGAGAGGGAGTAGGGGCCATGATAGGATCTGGATTTGTGGTAGTAGGCTCATGCGATGGAGAGATGGAGATGGAGTGGTGGAAGCTTGAATGACAAGGGGATCATGGGATGGAATGGATGGGGGACTTTGATCTTGAGGTGGACTAGATGGGATGGTAGGATCTTGATCTAAAGAAGGGGATATGTTGGCATGCTTTGGATTAGACTCTTGGCATGACTCATCTTGTGTGGATGGCATGATAACGGAGTCTTGTTGGGACTCTTCAAGTGGGGAAGATGGAGGGATGGAAGATTCATGAGGTTCATTGGGATGGGTTTGGGCGTCGTCGATGGGTTCAATGACTCTTGGAGTAGGAGGTGGATGTTCAATGGATTCAGTAGATGTGAAGGTAAGGGATGGGGACTTAGTAGATTCAGAAGATGTGATGGTAGGAGATGGGGGTTCAATAGATTCAGAGGATATGATGGTAGGGGATGTGATGGGTTCGATGGTTTGAGTGGTGCTAGGGGTGGTACCATCAATGATAGGTGTGGTAGGGAGAAGGGTCTCATCACTAGTGACCGTGGATGATGGATCTAGATGGCATGGTTCCATGACTTCAAGATGTGGAGTTGGGGATGGCTTCTTTGTAATGAGTCCTTGGAGAACTTCTGAAATGAGAGACTTGCATATGGTTGGCTTGGCTAGGGTGGTAGAAATGGATGAGGGATTATGGATTGGTAGACTAGGGTTAGATGGAAGAATGGGATTGAATGTAGGACTATGAGTAGATGGGGGATTAGGATTGGATGGAGGGCTAGGAGTAGATGGAGGGCTAGGATTGGATGGAGGGTTAAGGTAAGGATATTGGAGTGGTGAATTAAGATAGGGGGACATGGGTTGTGGATGAAGATATTGAACTATGGATGTGGGATTAGGATAAGTTGATGTGGATGTTAGATTAGGATACAGGGGTATGAATGTAGGATTAGAGTGAGAAGATTGGCATGGAAGATTAGGGTAGTGGGTATATGCGAATGAAGGATTTAGATAGGAGGATGTGGATTGGGGATTAGGATAGGGGTATTGAGATGGTCGACTAGGATAAGAGGATGCTGGTGTTGGATAAGAGGATGATGTAGATGAAGGGTATGATGGATATGATGGATATCCCTTGTCAAAGGTAGCAGAAGCACCGTGATTAGGCATGGATGAAGACATAACGGGATAACTCAAGGGGGTGATTGGATTTTGGAAAGCAGGTGGAGATAGCTTACTAGAGATGATAGTGTCAATGGGATCTATGTTATATACCTCTTGATCAACAAGACTTTCGTTATCGTCATCAATGCAATTAGGGTTTCCCTTGACTACTATTGATGGAGGATAAGGATTCATGATGATGAAAGCATAAATAGAATGGATCAAAGATTTTGGATGGAGATGGATGAAAGCTCAGATTGTGATTTAATTCAAGCTCAGATGAGGATTGGATTAAAGCTTAGATTAGGATGATTGGATGATGTGATGGGATTGATTTTGATTTTGATGGGATTCGGTAGATGGATGATTGGATAGGGATGTGATTGGATCGGATTGAATAAGATTGATTGATGATTGATCGATTTAAAGCACAAACGGATGATTACGACACCGAATCCACCTTGAGATTGAAAGTGAATTGATAGGGCCGATGGTGATGATTATCTTAGGATGGATGACAAACCTAAGTAGATGTTGATGATGATAATTGGATTCAAAAACCTAGGTCAATTTGGAAAATAACTTCTGAAATGATGTTCAAGGGATTTGGATGGGGAAAATAATTGATTGGATTGGGTAGATGAATGGTTGGATCAGGTAGATGATTGGATGGAATAGATTGGTTTGATTGGAGAGGATCATATGATTGGATGATGTTGATTGGATAGTTGTGATTGGATGAACCTAATAGGATTGGTGTGCTTGGATTGATTAGATGATTGGATGAATTTGATTAGAGGAATGGATTGGTTTGATTATATAGGAAGAAACAAAAGGTACCACTAGATAGAGCTCAAAAATTTAATCAATTTTGGTCTTTGAACCAAGTTGATCCGATGCGCGGTTTGTAAATGACAGCCCCGGGAAGTTAGGGGCGTATCCACCCCGTGATGCGGGGCGTGGCCGCCCCAGGATGGTCAAATTCTTGATAGGAGGAAATGGAAGGTACCACTGGATAGAGCTTGAAAAATTAAGAAACTTTTGTTTTTGGATGAAGTCGATCCGATGCACGGTTTGTAAATGACAGCCCCAGGAAGTTAGGGGCGTATCCACCCCACGATGTGGGGCGTGGCCGCCCCAGGATGGTCAAATTCTTGATAGGAGGAAATGGAAGGTACCACTGGATAGAGCTTGAAAAATTAAGAAATTTTGGTTTTTGGATGAAGTTGATTCGACGTACGGTTTGTAAATGACAGTCCCGGGAAGTTAGGGGCGTATCCACCCTGCGATGCAGGGCGTGGCCGCCCTGGGATGGTCAAATTCTTGATAGGAGAAAATGGAAGGTACCATTAGATAGAGCTTGAAAAATTAAGCAATTTTGGTTTTTGAATGAAGTTGATTCGACGTACGGTTTGTAAATGACAGCCTCGGGAAGTTAGGGGCGTAGTCGCCCTTCTGCAGCAAAACAGGGGCGCTTCCGCCTTTCTGCAGAAAAATAGAGGGCGCTTCCGCCTTTCTACGTTAATTATGAGTGGTGTTTGGTGATGTAAATGGTAAAAACTATGACGTTTTTTTGGTGAGGGTATGGACTTTTGACTGGATTAGGGAGAAATTAAAATGAACAGGTGGATTGAAGATAATTGTGGAGAATGAATGGGGATTTAGAATGGTTAACAAAAGTTTGGAATGATGAGATGGAGGTTTAAAATGGTCAAATGGAGGGTTTTGGAGGTTTAGAGTGACAAAACGAAGGCTTGGGATGATTAGGTAATGGTTGGGAATAGTTAAACAATGGTTTAAAGGCTGAAAGGACCCAAATGAGGTGATTTCGGGTATTCAAGAAGGCAGATTTGCCCTTTTGTAGTGAAACAGGGGCATAATTGCACTTCTGTAGTGAAACAGGAGCGTAATTGCACTTCTACAGTGAAACAGGGGCATAATTGCACTTCTACAACAAAACAGGGGCGTAATTGCACTTCTACAGTGAATCAAGGGTGTAATTGCGCCTGCTTAGCGATTAAGCAGTAATAATTACGCGCAGGGTGGTAGAAGTTATGGTACGCCTATGATGAAAAGCAGGGGCATAATTGCACTTTGCAACAAAGCAGGGGCATAATTGCACTTAGGTGAAGCAGGGGCATAATTGCATACAGGTGAAGCAGTATTGCACTTCTATAGTGAAACAGGGGCGTAATTGCACTTCTGCAGTGAATCAGAGGCTTGGTTTGATGTAAATGGCTATGGCAGGGACTTTTAAAATGATAATGATAAGGGCAAACTATCAAAAGTTCACTGGTTTATCACAAGAAAACACTCTCAAGCAAATACAACCCTATGATTAGTGTTAAGGGTATGGCCAAAGTGGTCTTAATCTAGGATGCACAAGGTATTTAGGGAGTCCTCGATATACTCTCGGTATGTGAGGCACAATCGTGAACACCAGCCCATCACAAGCGTGAGTCGGGAACCCCAGCGAGATACTGAAGGGCTCGGACCAACTCTTCACGTCTATCTAGGTATCACCCTAGCTTCAATGCTTTGCCAATTACGATGTGACTAGATTGGGGTACAGCTTTCGCTCTCCCCCCTTTGTATACCCCGCTGGTACGCGTGGTTGGAATCGTCCCTTGGGGTGATGAAATCCCCAAGCAGGTCCCACTATGAAGAAAGCACTAACCGTTTCCAACTACTCCCCAGGCTCACATGAAGTGCAAGGGGAAAGCGGAAACAAGCTAATACTCCCTTAGGGTAAAACAAAAAGATAAGAACAACAAGCAACGAGTATTACTCCCTCTAATTAAGCTATGTTCTTAGATTAATGCAAACAACAAGGATAATTAGAAAATTTTTGACAGGAAAGTAGGATGTAAGCCCGCTTAGCGGTGCCTCTGTATGAAAACAAAGTGATTGCATACTGATGCTTGGAGGCACAATTGCACTTCCTCTGATGCTTGAGGGAGAGCATTCTCTGCTCTACTTGAGGTAAGCAGGAGGGGCACAATTGCACTCACGTAGAAAAGTGTTAGCAAAAATTGAAATTTCAGTGAGTCTGACCCATACACTTGAGAAAAGTGTTAAGCAAAAAATTTGAAATTTTAGCCAGT
The DNA here is from genome assembly GCA_007258455.2 of Sequoia sempervirens. NCBI lineage: Eukaryota > Viridiplantae > Streptophyta > Pinopsida > Cupressales > Cupressaceae > Sequoia > Sequoia sempervirens. The sequence goes on along the minus strand of VDFB02086081.1, from coordinate 438,194,340 downwards.
GGTATAGCGTATACGCAGAAAAAGTGTTAGAAAAATTTGAAATTTCAATACGTTGAAGCGAGGCATATATGAGAAAAGTGTTAGAAAAATTTGAAATTTCAATACGTGGTCTTGGGCCTTATACGAGAAAGTGTTAGAAATTTCGTACGTGGGCGGGGATGCCCATACTGCTTGAGGAAAAGTGTTAGAAAAATTTGAAATTTCAATGCGTGGTATAAAAGCGCCCTCTCGCGAGAAAAGTCTTCGAGAATTTTGAAATTTGACCAAGCATTGGTATGAGCGTATACTGCAGAAAAGTGTTAAGAAAAATTTGAAATTTCAGCCGTGAGCCGCGGTAGCCCTTCTGGAAAGGTAATTTTTTGAAAATTTCAAGCCAGCGGTATGAGCCCATACGTAGTGAAAGCAGTAATTGCATTTTACTGCTGATAAAATAGAGTGTAATCGTATACTGCGATTAAAATAGAGGGTGTAGTATATACTTGATGGAGCCGAGGCGTAATTGCCTTCTGCGGCGTGTTCCTGCCGAAAACTTCAATAGCAACAAGCGTAAAAGTATAGAACCATTTGTAAGGTGCAGAATACGTCTGAAAATGTATACCTTAAAATTTATCCTATTCTAGTGCATAAAATAACTCAAAATACGAATGATAATAGACCAAGAACACCTCAAGATTAGCCAAAAGAGAGTGACAAAACAATAAGGAAAATAGATAACATAAGACAAATGGTTTTACCTTCCTTTGTTGTTGATACCCCTTTGATTGGCCCTTGCTTAGAATGGGATGTGTGCTCCTTGATGGCTCTATTGAGGATCTTTGCTATGTGCTTGGATACAAATGCAAAAGGATGTAATTGAAAATTGGATGAGTTCACAAAATGGCAACATGTAGTTGCAAAATGACTAAGTGTTGAGAAGGAAAATTGGCAACATAAGGTTGCTCCAAATGAAAGTGTTGAAAATGCCCTTGAGGAGGGGGTATTTATAGAGGATCTTGAATTCTCTAGAGAATTCAACGGTCAAGATTGATCCAACAAGGTCAAGATGAAGGGCTATGGTGGGTTGAGAACCCACAAGCCCTCACATCTTGACATGTGGAGGGTGAAGTGGACAAGGGATATGAGATGTAAATGAGGTGTCAAGAAGGTACATGAGGTGGAAAAAGGACATGCACCTTAGGGAGTGAGGAGATTTCCACAAAAAGGGATTCCTTGTCCCCAAGTGGGAGTGAAAGGGACATTTGAGGAATTTTAGAATTCCTCAAAAATCTACATGAGAAAAGGAAAGGTGGTTGGGGAAATAAGTGTGAATTAAAAATTCACATTCTTAGAAAGTTTAAAAGATAAAGATGGGCTCCAAAAGGGGGGACTTGGTCACATGTGGAGATTGTGACAAGTCAAGGTTGAACAAAATGGCAAAGGTGTGACAAGTCCAAAAAAGGTTCTAGAAGCCTTGGAAGGATGGAATGTAGATTAAAATTCACATATAAAGAGGAATCTAGGGAAGATAAAAGAATTAAAAAATTCCTTGGAGAATGATTAAAACAATTAGTCTAGTAATTAGAGGATAATTAGGGGCTAATTAGGATTAAAAGCCAACTTGCAAAAGTTGGAGGATGTGACACATCCTAATCAAGGATTAGGCATGTGCACATTCTTAATGAGGAAATTAGGAGATGGATTAGGATTAGATGAAAATGATATGCGAGGAATTAAATAAATGTAATATTTATTTAATTTATTTGATGAAAAGAAGATTAAGGAGGGTAGGGTATTTAATTATTAATTAAATACCTTAGGATTTGGCAGAATTAAAGATATTAATTAAATAATACTAATATTACTTAATTAACTTGGATAAGAGGATGTTTAGACGAAAAATGATAAATTTGGATAAATTAAGTGTCCAAATTTGGATGTTTACACATATAAATTAAATATTTTTTTTTGGTCACAGCCAAGACAAACGCCAATTTGTCATATGGGACTCCCTTGTGAGGATAGACTGAACCACTTTGATCCACCAACATTGGGATAAAAATGCATAGTTTCAAAAAATTGAAAAACACATGATGTCCATATTCCCTTAGTATCAAGATATCTTTCATGAGAATTTTGTGATTAGTGTTTTTTAAGCTTTTCTCAAAATAAATTTGAAGAGTCAATCCTCACCAATCCAATCCACCCAAAACCAATAGCAGCCATTGAAGTATGCCTTGAGCATCACAATAAATTGTAGCTATTGGAGATTCAACACAATGGAAATTGTTAAGCTATTACACATAGAGAACTCACAAATGTGAGGGAGAATTTTCTATATCTCAAACATAAGCTTTTGTGGAACCAATAGCTCTATAAGAAGGGAGGTATGATCCATGATGGATCGAAGAGTGGAAAATATCATTAAGAGATGAAAACACTTACATTATAAAGTTAGTGGATGAATTTGCATCTATGGAGTTGAACCTGCATTTGTGATTTTTACACAACCCTATGGTTTTGACCCAGCTGACACTAAATGGAATATGAAACAAATAGTTAACTTTTCCATTTTGAAATTTTTTGGGAGTTTCAATTCAACAGGGGGGATCTTCCAATGTTAGCAACTATATTGAGAGGAAACTACAATTTTAATCATCTTTTGGATCAAAATGGACAAGAATTTAAAAGATTGTCTATCTAAAAAGTAGAATTTCTTGATAGAGGATATAATACACTTGTACTTGTCCATTTAAGAAAACTTTTCCACATAAGAGAAATAAACTCTAGTAGAAGATCAATTGCCTATACCAACTAGGTTTTTCACCCCTTAAGAGGATTCTCCCAAGATAGAATTATTGTGTTTGTGTTGTTTCTTTTCACTTCAACAGTTCATTTCTTAGTGACTGCTTCTTTAATTCCTCCAAATTAATAGAGTCATTTGGAAGTTGAAGTAAAACAGTAATTTATTTTCTTGATTTCATACTTTCTAAATAGTTTTGGTAGAAATTGTGTATCAGAAGTGGATGTGTGTGGATAACCTATGGAATACTAACTCTTGTCCACATGCAATGCCCATAGCTAGTCAGCTTGGATTGGTACCCATAGCTTCTCCAAAAAGTGAAGTCCTTTTTACCCAATGTACTGGTTAGAGATACTATTTTGATGACAATTAGTGTAGTTTAAATGTTTTGAACTTATCTTTCTATAATATTTGTCTTACTCACTTCACTTCAAGAAATTGTAGGTTTCAACATTTATATGGGTTTTTTCTCTAATAGTAACTTCAAGATTAATATCTTATAACAACAGAAGCAATAGTTGATTATTTTAGTATAGACATAATAGAACTACAACAGATTTCACTTAATATTGTCTAGATTTCAAATTTTTTTAACTTGTAGTTCTTCTGTATCAACAAATTTCATGATAATTTTCAGAATTGGTGTAGAATAGAGGTATTTGAGCACTTCTCTGGCATTATGCACTGCTCACTAACAATGGATGATCAATGCATTTGTTAAATGGAAAATAATTTGGGGACCCAAAAGTCCTGCTAGAGAAGGATGTGATAACAAGTCCCTTGGGAGGAAAAAAGGAATTTATGAATGAGATAATCCATACCCTGTGTTCAATAATGGTAGTTGAAAGATTTGCATCAGATCAAAATGCAAAGAAGTTTCAAGCAACATTTTAGAGTATTGGCCTATTGTTGGATGGTGTACTAACCATATGAAATAATTAGAAGTGATGTATCCCAAGTTAACTTCACTTGTCACTTGAAAGAATTAGTTGGTGAGATGTGCAGTACTTGTGATTCATGTCTCTGGATTCTTGACTACAAGAATATTTTATTAGGAGTCTAATTAGCAACTCACTAAATTTATAAATGAGGCACCTAAATAACATGTCTTTTTAGGAGTTCATCTTTTATATCGATTGTGCTTTTTCTTTTTAGATGTAAATATTAACTTTCAACTTATTTTTGTCTAATATGGATTTTTAAATTTTTGCAACTTCCAGTTTTTCATTTCCAATCATTGTTTTGTCTTCTTAGCTTTGTTGGACTTCCTTGCTATTATTTGTTTGCTATCTCTCTATGTATATTTTTGTGTGACCAAATGATGCATATATAATTCTAGGGGTTGATTTAATTATTTCCCTCATTAAATAAAATGGATTTTCTTACTCTTTTTGCAACTATTTTTATTAATGCCTTGTTGATCTTATTTTCAACTATATTTCCTTGTGTGAGAAATTTAAGCTTGTATAAAGAAGAAAAAAAAGATAACTTGAATAAGGGAAGACTTCTTTTCAACCATGTATTGCATCATTATATGAGTTTATTTAGATTAGGTTGTCCCCCAAGTGGGCCCCAAATCAACTATGCATCAGCAAGACTGCATAGCAGGTCTCAAGTTGAATTTAAATGTTACAAAAGTTTGTGCTAAGCTTAATCATGAGGTGCAAGGTGGTATCAAGGAATGGTTACTCAAGGAAATAAACCATTGTGTTTGTAGGGTAAGTGCATTACAACTAGGTAGGATGAAAGGCTGCAAAATAGTTCACAAACTACATTTGGTCACCAAAATATATCTGGAGCTATAGATGGTGAGGTAGGTTGCAAAGCCAAAAATCTAGCACATGATTGCACAATATAGAAATGTTGAGGCTATGGTGAGAAGCTTGCACATTACAGGTCTTGAATTGATCAAATTTCCATTACATGTTTCTCTTGTATGTCAATGAATAGGTGCACAATAAGTCTAAGATACCGCCTTCATGTATTGGTGAGTCCCTAAACAAACATAATTTAGTTTCCTATAGATTTTAGGGTATTTCAAAGAATTTTCATATGCAGTGACATGATTGCATTTTGGCATCATTGAAATTGACTGTTCCAAATCAAACATGGGAAAACTTGGGTTCAAAAACAAAATTACAGAAATTCATTGACTAGCAAAGTTCACATGTGTAGTGAATAGTATGCAAGTGAAAATATTTCTATAGTTGTGGAAACAAAAATAACTATGAGGTGAGATCATGTTTTCTTTGACATCTTCAAACTTCTTCAAGTAGTTGTTCCATATCTGCAAGGAATGAGATCATTGATCATCATATGTGTCAGTTCCTTGAATCCAAACATCCTTGTTTATATCTTGAGAATACTAACTACCATGTCCCACATTTCACATTGATGGACAAGGAAAACCCCATTAAAGTTATCTTTGGGTGAGTGAAGAACCAACCTTGTACAAAATA
>VDFB02086081.1:438102139-438189002 GCA_007258455.2 Sequoia sempervirens | reverse complement strand
ATGGCAGCTTGTTTCAGTTACAGTTTGAGCCAACACATGCGTTGGTTAGTAGCTGTAAAGGGATAGGAGAATTGTGGCATAGGAGAATGGCTCACCTTCACCATGGAGCACTTAATATTCTTAAGGAAATAGTGATGGGGCTGCCTGAGATGAAGACAGAAAAGCATGACGTGTGCAAGGGTTGTGCTCTTGGGAAATATGCCAAGACCAATTTTCCAAGTAGCGACACTAGATCCGAAGGGGTTTTGGATCTTGTTCATTCAGATGTGTGTGGACCCATGTCAACAACATCCTTGAATGGATATGAGTATTATGTTACCGTCATTGATGATTTCTCCAAGAAGACGTGGATATATTTCATGAAGAATAAAGATGAGGTCTTCAGTAGGTTCAAAGACTTTAAGGCTCTCGTGGAGAACCAAACTGGGAAGAAGATCAAGATACTGAGGTCTGATAATGGAGGCGAGTATACCTTGAATGCCTTCAAAGATTTTTGTGCTTAGGAAGGTATCAAGAAAGAGTTGACAGTTCCGTACAACCCTCAGCAGAATGGGGTTGCTGAACGAAAGAATAGAGCTATCATTGGAGCAGCCAAGGCCATGCTTCATGATCAGGATCTGCCTTAGTTCTTATGGGTAGAAGCTTGCAACACAACTGTGTATTTGCAGAATAGGAGCCCTCACAAAGTGTTGGGAAAATTGACTCTAGAAGAGGCATTCACTGGTAAGAAACCAGATTTGGGGCACATTCGCATCTTTCGATGCCTTGTGTATTGTCACATTCCTATTGAGAAGAGAACCAAGTTGGAACCTACTGCAAAGAAGGGTATCCTTGTTGGGTATAGTGAAACTTCTAAGGCTTATCGGGTTTACATTCCTACTCTCAGGAAAATAGTGGTTCGCAAAGATGTGAAGTTCAAGGAAGAAAGGGCTCTTCAGAAGTCAAGTAACTTGATGAATGAGGAGGAACACTCACCCATGGTTGAGGTAGCACAAATTCCTCAAACTTCAGTCATGCAAGCTGGAGAGTAGAACAAGCAGGATGATCAGAAGGAGGAATCAATAATTCCTCAACCTCAAATTCCTATTTCAGAAAAGAGGAGAAATAGGGCAACTGAGCAGACACTGAGAGAGGCTCAAGAATATATAGGTGATCCTCAAGATTCAGTCAGACAGAGAAGGGCTCCCAAACGTTATTCAGATTATGTGGCACTTATGAGTGAATTAATTGAAGTAGAGCCTTCCAACTTTCAGGAGGCATCCAACCACCAAGTGTGGAGAGATGCCATGGTGGAAGAGTATTCTTCCATCATGAAGAACAATGTGTGGGAGGTAGTACCATGACCAGAAGATAATTCTGTGGTGGGCTCGAGATGGTTGTATAAGATTAAGCATGTTGTAGATGGTAGTGTGGAAAAGTTCAAAGCTCGGTTTGTGGCTAAGGGGTTTTCTCAGAAGGAGGGAGTCGACTATGATGAGACTTTTTCTCCAATAGCTAGGTACTCATCCATAAGAGCTATCATTTCTGTAGCAACACAAATGGGTTGGAGGATTCACCAAATGGATGTAAATATGGCCTTCCTCAATGGAGTGATTGAGGAAGAGATTTACATAGAGCAGCCAGAAGCATTTGAAGCACATGAGAGGGATTCTCATGTATGCAGGTTAAAAAGAGCACTGTATGAACTCAGGCAGGCTCCCAGGGCGTGGTATTCACGTATTGATAGTTACTTGCAGAGTGTGGGCTTCATCAAGAGTGAGGCGGATTCGAACCTATACTATGTTTAGGTGAAGGGAGAACTTCTCATATTGTTGTTATATGTTGATGACCTATTTCTCACAGGGTCAAAGGAGCTCATAGCACACTACAAGTGGGATCTTGTAGGAGAGTTTGAGATGAAGGACTTGGGGTTGATGCATTACTTTCTGGGATTGGAGTTGTGGTAGAAAGAGGGAGAGATCTTCCTTGGACAAGGGAAGTACTTAATTGATATCTTGAAGCAATTCAGGATGGAAAACTATAAGCCTATGTTAACGCCACTTGTGACCAATTGGAAGAAGATTGATGCTTCCAGATCAGAGGCAGTGGACCCGAATTTATATAGACAGTTGATAGGCTCTCTTATGTATCTGGTCAACACCAGGCTAAACATTTGTTTTGCAGTGAACTCACTCAGTCAGTTTATGGTGGAACCTAAACATGTGCACTAGATAGTTGCGAAGCATGTTTTGAGATATCTCTGAGGCACAGTTGATTATGGGCTGAAGTATTTCCAGCAAGATGGAGTGAAGCTCAAGGGGTTTACTGATGCAGATTGGGCAGGCAGTACAGCTGATCAAAAGAGCACTTCAGGGTGCAGTTTCAGTTTGGGATCAGGAGTAGCCTCTTGGTACAGCAGGAAACAGAAGTTAGTTGCACTGAGTTCTGCAGAGGCCGAGTATATGGCAGCTAGTATGGCTACATGTGAGGCTATCTGGCTTCGGAAACTTCTAGCTGGGCTCTTTAATCAGGAGCTAGATCCTATAGTCATTTACTGTGATAATCAGAGTTGTATCAAACTCTCTGAGAATCCAGTGTTTCATGACAAGTCAAAGCACATTGAGATCAAGTACCACTTCATCAGAGATTGTGTGGAGAAGGGGATAGTGAAGCTCATTTACATTCCTTCGGACAAACAAATTGCAAATATCCTGATGAAGGCCTTGATGAAGAGCAAGTTTGAATTCTTCAGGGACAAGTTGGGTGTGGTGCAGAACACCTTCCTCGCTAAGAGGGAGTGTTGATTTTTGTAGCTCGAAAAATGGGATATGGATTTGCTTTAAAGCAACTCAAGATTAGATATGCTTTAAATCAATTCGAGTTGGATTTTTAGCAATAGCAGGATTTTTATTCTTTAATATAATGTTTCAGAGTTTGTAAGGATAAGATAAATCCAAGAGTGATTTTATGTGTAATTAAAGCCAAAGAAAGCAAGGAAAGATTCTTTCCTTGAACGCTAAGTAAAGCAGCTAGGCTCTATAAAAGTAAGATTGTTGTAGCAAACTCATATTGTATTTTCAAAAGAAAAGTTTGTTGTTAGGCTTAATAGAAGATCCAACATTTGCAGGTTTTTCCCCGCATTGGGTTTTCCTGGGTAAATTTATGTTATTGTCTTTTTGTGTTTGGCTTCTTGTTATTTTTGCTTCCGCTGTTATTAGTTGTTAATTACCCAGTTGTATTAATTGTTATAAATCAGATTTATGTCTGTGAATTTATTGTGCAATTAATCTGTTGCTAGGTTATAGAAATTAACAAGATGATCACTTTTGAAAATACATCATATTTTGGAAATCCAAATTTGAAGGGATGCCCACTTCCAAAGAATTTCTCTTGGCCGAAATTCGCACCTCCTCCTGTAAAGGATGGTGAAGATAAAGATGAAGAGGAGAGCGAGACAATACCCTGGTATCAAATTGGAGTAGGATGGTCATATGGAGCAGGGTTTTTGAGTGTAGTAGTGTTATTGCTTTCAGTCAAAGGGAACTGGAGAAAGAAATACTTCGAGGGGGTTGATAATATTTTGAAGTTTTTGTTTCCTTGCCTAACTGATAGGAGATTATGAGGGCTTATTTCTCTGCCAGAATTGAACCAAAACTGTGCCTTAAGCAAAGATTTGATTTTTGAGCTTTGCTATTGTAAGTAGACTATATTTTATATAGTTTAATTTAAAATTATATATAGATAGTGTCATGTTTGCATTGACATGCATAAAACTATGGTTGATCTTTTATTTAATTTGTAGATTGATCTCTTATTTAATATGCAAATTTATTTGTATTTTACTATAGTGTTATTTCTTCATTGAGGTTGGAAAGCTTCATATGGAAGTTTGATGTCAAATTTTTCATAAAGGTATTTTAAGGAGAGAAATAGTATAAATAGTTATTAATTTATTATTAGAAAATGTCATTAATGTTATTTTTAAAAATATTTAATTAAAATATTAAAAAAATTATTTGTATGATGTATTTTTGGCATAATTAATTCAATCTTATTTACTCAAATAAGATGTAAAGATATATTGTGTTCGTAGCATACAAATAAATTTTGAAAGTTGCTTGTATTAAGAAGTGTGAAGATGTTTGTAAATAGCAACACAAGAAAATTAAAATAGATAAATGTGATGAAAAATCCATTTACATAGGAATTAGATATTAAATGTCAAATAATGGTGATAGTATTGACATTTCATACTTTATTGGTTGCTAAGGAGATAATTTTTTCTTACAAAAATTTAAAAGTGTATTGCAATTTAAGTTAATTAAAGGATTTTGAGTGAAACTTTTTAGGAAAAATGGTTTTATCAAAACTCTTTCCTTTCTTATGTCATCTATATCATAGAAAGGCTTCAATCAAAACACTTCAACAAAAAATGTTTCTTATATATCAATTTCACCATGAATCTATTATTTGCATTTGCCTAAAACAACATATGTGCCTCAAATTTCTTTGAGCTTTTATAACTATCAGATCGAGGTAAGTTTCACAAATTATTTATATATATATATATATGAAAAGCTTATTTTGAATTTAAAATTTCATATATTTTTATTTTAAAAGTAGACATTTTTAAATTATACATGTGTGTGTATATGTATGTATGTATGTATTAATATATGTATAAAAAATCAAACCCTAAATCTTAAACACAAAACCCTAAGTTGATTGATACTAACCTAAACTAACAAACCTTCAACATTAAACAATCAACACTATCATATATTTTAGAATACCAAAATAATACATTGCTTATATTCTATAAAATTTTGTTCAATACACTTTACATTCTTATATAGGAGTTTAATCTCTTACATTATAGGAACCACACCCTAATTATACAATTGATTCTAGCAACTCATATCCCTACAAATGATTGGGTAAAATTGTAGTTTAAGATTATGATAGAGTTTTGTGTCTGAGTTTGGCTTATGGAATCCCTCAGTTCTTACCTAGTTGTGTCAATCCAGGGTCGTAAACTAATGAAAGGTATAGTGGTTGTTTTCTCAAGGGATGAAGGTGGTAAGTCAAGTGGGAATGTATGCATATACAAGTCTGAATAAACCAGTAAAGGTTAAAACAAACTTCCTTAAATTGTATTAAAATAGAAAGACCTATTTTAAACTCTTATCTACTCTAGCAATCTTAACTCAATTCTACTAATACATGCTTTATCTCATAACATCATTAAAACTAATAAAAAAACTAGAATTAATTGTTGAAATCACACTAATGTAATGCAAGCAACAAGAGCTATGCATTTGGGCGACAAGACCTCTATGTCCTAGCGACAAGATACAATAAGCCTAATAGATTATTTGTAACATTTCTAATACAAATTATATGCCATTGGCATGCTTCCATCCCGCAGCATGTGTCCATACCAAACATTAGTAATACTTAAATCACTTCACTCTTTATGAATATAATTGAAACTCGTTCATTACCACGCGCATACTATGTTATTAATATTAATGAAGTTGCATACAAATCAAATAACTGCTAATACATAGAACAAACACAAATAATACCTCACACAATAGTAAATAAGATAACTCCAAGCAATGCCAGGGAGTGGGCCCTTTCCCCCAAATGATTGAATGTAGTGGAAATGCTAAGATATTCGCAGCTTAGTCTTTCAACAATACTATGTATTAATTCAAACTTGCAGAACATAAATTAGAATGTTTACATGCTCGCAGAAAGGCATATATATAAGTCTTTAATACAAACAAAGTGCTTAGAATATCATGTCCACTGATCATACGTGGATAACAAAAATTTTACCGATATATGAAAATAGTAATATGGCCTATGACCTACTATTTTTCAAAAGCTATTAACCGATATCAATCCTAGTCACTAATTACCTAAGACTATACTAGGAGACAACCATCAAATGAAAACTACTAAATCACATGGAAATTATTGTCTTCATGCTTCGCCCCTTTTTAACCTGTTTCACACAACCACCATGATTAGTGCCTATAAATGGTTGATTACCTAAGAGTTTGCATATAATTTATATTATATCGATTCACTTTGATTCTAACAAATATTATGGCAATAAAGGAACAATAGGCCAAAGGGGTAAACTATTGTGGACACAACACCAAAAAAATCATGATAATAATTAAGACAACTATTGACCTCATCATTCCCCCCAATTGAATACATTGCATGTCCTCATACAATATGCACCAGGACTTAAGATGATTTGGTTGTCCACTGTTGCACTGTAGTCAAGATCTCTTTATTCCACTGGTCTTTTAGGCCCTAAATGATCTGCTGGTGCTCAACTTTGGAGATGTAATCAGTGGAAATCCTTTGCTCCATCTCAGCTTTTAATTCATTGACCTTCTCTTGGTGGTATTCCACAGTCATGCATTTCTCAGCAATCTGGTCTTCCCATGATTCTTTTAACTTTTCAATCCTATTCCTATGCTCTGTCAAAGTGATATACCCTGGAATAACTAGTGTGAATTATGCATTTGTTTATTCTATTTGATCCTTCAAATGTTTAATCTCACCCTTTTGTTGCTAATTGGCATTTAGGGCTTGTTGCAATTGTGGTTGAAGAGTCAGTACTTGGGCTTCCAATCTTCGTACCCTATCTTGTAGATCTCTAATTTCCTCAATAGAGTATTCTTCACCCTGGGAGATGTCATGAGAATGTTCCCATGAATTTTGAATTTCTTTATTTGGTTGTTCTTGTGAAGGGGTTGCAAAAGGAATAGATTCTTGGTTACCTACCTCCATTTCTTGACTCTATTCTTTAGAGCTTACAGATGATTGTAACATGTATTCCTCCTCCTGTTCCTCAGTGGAAGTCTCAGATACCACATTTCTTCCCTTCTTCCTCTGGCAGTTTTGGCGTCGCAGTTCTTTACTCACCCTATCTTTTCCTTCAGTCTTTGTTGTCAGAATTTCAACCTATGCTTCAGGGGTTTCTTGGTTTACTATGCAAGCTGCAAAGGCCATTTTTTGCAAGCTAGAGGTTACTTCTAGATATTTCCACTTGAGCCTAGTGTTGTAGAGTGTTACAACTGGAAGAGTGTTAACCTCACTAACAGATTTATCCTTCCTGGTGCGGGGCCGTGACCCACGGCTTGTCTATTTTTTTTCATGGGAATGCTCATATTCTTGACTATGATTCTTATTTTCACCTGCATTACAGGGGTTTTCAGTTTGTGGGGTTGAAGAAAGATCTGACCCTATCTCTTTTGTGAGTTCATCCCAAATACCCAGCGTGACAGAATTGGCTAAACCCCTTTGAACAATTAGCTTGATCAAACCGTGGTGAGCCAGGGAATTGTTGCAACTTTTTTGGACTTCTAAGCTCATCTTTTTAATGGAATGGAAAAGGTAGTATGGCAGATTAACCAGTTCTTTATGGTGTAAATGACAAAGAAATCAAAAATGGTGGGAAGAAACATAGGCATACCTCCCTTCCCCCGTGATATACTAGATAACTACCTTGGCAACGTTGGGCCAATGTGCAGGCAAAGAGGTCCATACAGTGCCCTATTTGGGAGTTGACTGCAATTTCTCATCATGTCACAAGAACCTCTAGATTTGGAGTTGAAGCTCAACATGCTTGTTTGTGGCTACAGGAAAATATTCATCCCCCATTTTTGGTAACCCCATCGCTCATGCTATGATTCGAGGTGTAATAGACAAGGAAAGACCTCGAACCATCATGGAATTATTGACAGCATCTAATGCCATAGCAAATTCGAGAGCCACCCCATCATGATACCCGTAGAGCTTTTCGAAAAACACAAGCCATCCTGTGGCTTCAAAGACGTTGTATACTATTGTATTGGATTTAACATTTTTCATATCCTTTGGCTCCTGATGTCGATGAATACCTCCCATGGTGAAAGAATTAACAAGAAAACTTGACAGGATGTGTTGACAATAATGAACTTTAAAAATGAGTTTATAGTTTAAATGGGTTTCCTTGTTGGGATAATCAATAAATGGAATGGCGACAGGGTATGACATGACTAGGGGTAATCATGTGACACAAAACCCCCCTAGCTAAATGTATGAAACTATCTGCAGTTTTCCATAATAATTGCTAAGAAACAAAAGAAAACCAATATAAAATAAGCGGCATACAAACCTTGGTCGAATTACCATTAAAGCACGTCGGTGGGAATCGGTGAGGAAATGATGATGGATGATGAGGGTGCTAGCACAATTGGTCGATCCAACCAGTGATCAACACCAAGGCAGTCATCGGGATGGTGGCAGAGGGGAAAAAACCCAATGGAGAGAAGAAGGCATGTGACTGGAGAATGGGAGATTGTGTAGAGATTTGAATGCAATGAGAAGGTGACAAGGATAGGTCACATGAATGGGAGGGAGTGATTGGAAGTTGAGTGGCAGTGGGACCAATGCCAGGGTGGCATGAGAATGAGGGAGGCCAATGTGGCCAAGGAGAACAACACCAGAGTTTGGAGAGAAACCGATGAAGAGAGAAACAGGGTCCCATGAGGGATGGAGAAAGAGGGGTAAAAATGGAAGGGTGGGAAGGCCGCATGGTGGGTGTTAAGGTAATTTAGGGGGTTTATGGGGTAGGTGGTAGGGTTTGGTGGTGGGGCCTACTATGGGGTAGGGGAAGGGTAAGGTGGCAGTGGGTTGGCTCGATATTTTTTTTTTGTCTTTTGTCTTTTCCGCTTTTTCCTTCTTTTTTTTTTTTTTTTTATTTTTTTTATAGTCAAATCATTCTTGGAGGAGGCCAAAAGGAATGATAGTGATTTCCCTAGCTACTTCCTAAAAGAAGGCTACCTTGGAAAGAGGTTTTTTGTAGAGCTTCAATCTATGACCATTGACGAGGAGATGTCTACGTTCAAAGTCCGCGGTACATAGGTGGACAATGCCCTTATCATATATTGTCTCAATCTCATAAGGTCCAAGCCATCACGTGTGAAAATTTCCTTTGAAGTCTTGAAAGTGTGAATTATACAAAAGTGCCCAATTGCCAGGTTGAAAGGATCGGTGTTGAATGTGATGGTCATGCCATAAAGAACATTGTTTCTGGACAACCTCAACCTAAAAGAGTGTTTCTTGGCACATTTCATCTTAGGAGTGCAGTTGATCAATGCATTCTTTTTAGACATCAAAAAGACTCATTCCCAATTGAAGTGCAATGTAGAGGGTCTTGATCTCAAACTCAATAGGAAGAACTGTTTTCTTAACATAGCGCTTACAATCCCTATGGACAACTATGGATGTAAGGGCATCTCATCAGAGCATGTAGGGTGGCCCATACGCTAGCACTTGTCACAAATATGAACATAGTGCTTACAATCCCTATGGATCTTAGGCCAATAGTAGCCTGCAGTGAGGATCTTCTGAGCAGTCATTTGAGCAGCAAAATTTCCTCTGCGTGGTTCTATATGGCATGCACAAATTATATCGAAGACATCATCTTCAGATACACATCGTCGCATGATATTGTCAATGTCAATGCGAAAAAGCAATCTATTGATCCATGTGTACTACCCACTGAGTCCAACTAGCTTCTGATGTTCCCTTGGAGAAAAGTGTGGTGGAAACTTGCATGTGACTAAGTAATTTGCAATATCGGTGAACCATGGACTCTTTGCTGATATGGCAAAGAGGTTTTCATCTGGAAATGCATCGTCAATTGGAGTGGGTTCATTGTTTGGCTACTGCAACCTGGATAAAAATTTTGCAACCACATTTTCTCAACCAGGCTTATCAAGTATAGTTACATCAAATTCTTGAAGTAAGAGAAACCATCTAATAACTCTACCAGTGACAACAGGTTTATTCATTAAAAATTGAATTGTCAAATGATCTGTATGAACAAACACCTTGAAGCCAATAATATAATGAAAAAAATTATTAATTTCATAAATAACAACTAAAAGCTCCTTTTCAATTACTGTATAATTTACCTTGACTCCCATGAAGTTCTTACTGATGTAGTAGATGCAGTATAAAATATTGTCTTCCTTCTTTCCAAGCATGGCTCCCATAGAGGAATCTGAGGCATGAATATGGATATGAAAAGGCAATTCCCAATTTGGCCCTCAAAGTACTGGTTTGGTTACAAGTTTGGTTTTAATAGATTCGAAGGCTTCTTGACATTTTATTGTCCAGGTGAAAGCTACATCCTTAGCTAACAAGGAAAATAAAGGGAGTCCAAGTTTACTAAAATTTTGGATAAACTTTCGGTAATACCCTACATGGCCAAGGAAACTACATGTACATCATTTTGACTAGTTGTCATAACCAGGTCTTTAATAATTTGGATCTTCTTGGGGTCCACTTGGATACCTTTAGAGGAGATGAAATGACCAAGCACTATGCCTTCCTTCATGAGCATGTGACACTTTTCATGGCTTAATGATAAATTAGTATCTATACATCGTTTAAGCACTTTTTCTAAATTTGTTTTAGCCTCCTCATAAGTATTACCATGTACCATGAAATCATCCATATAAACTTCAACACAATCATGTACAAGGTTAGCAAAAATACTTAACACTGCCCTCTGAAAGGTAGCAGGGGCATTGTGTAACCTGAAAGGAAAGACATTATATGCAAAGGTACCCCATGGACATGTGAAAGTACACTTGTCCTGATCCTCAGGTGCTATGTGAACTTAATTATATCTGTTAAATCCATCCAGGAAGAAGAATAATTGCTTACCTGCAAGAGTATCCAACACTTGATCAATAAAGGGTAATGGAAAGTGATCTCTTTCTGTAGCTTTATTGTGAGCTCTATAATCAACACAAATTCTCCACTTACCATTCTTCTTGGGAACCACAACTAGAGGAGACACCCATTGACTATCTGAAATAGGATATATAAACCCAAAATTTAACATTTTTTGTAATTCTTCTTTAACTATATCACGAAAGGCGGGATTAAGTATGCATTGTGGTTGCCTGATTTGACAACTACCTTCCTCAATATAAATATGGTGCATGCAGGTGTCTGGATGGATGCCACACATATCTTGGTATTCCCAAGAAAATGCATCTTTATCATTTCTAAGAATGGAAATAAGGTCTTGTATCTGTTTAGGGCTTAAATGTGGATTGATATTGAGTGTGCGACCAGGTAACATTTTCATGGCTTCTTATGAGGTAGATGAATCAATGGCTAGAACTTGTGAATCAAGATTCCCTAAAGATAAAAATGAACTGTATTGGAAATGGTGAGGTAGCAGTTGATGTAATGTGATGAAGTGTTGAATAGACTATGAGCTACCTACTACTAATGGAAAGTTCCTGAAAGGACAACGTGTATTTACACCTGAAGGAAGAACCAAATTTTCTAAGAGTTGGTCTGACTCATACCTATTCTAGAGCAGGTTAAGGAGAATATTATCCTTTATGGGTTTTGCAATGTCCTATGCTTACTCAATTGTCAGAATGGGTAACGACTCATCTAGGTCACTATCAACCCAAACTACATTTTTGGTTTCTAGTAAGGGTTGTGCAGGTGGATACAAAGTTAACTATTTTGTTTGCTCCCCATTATAAATAACCATATTACCTAGCCAACAATTGATAAACGCATTTGCACAGCTAACCATGGTCATCCCAATATCAAGGGGTATCCCCCTAGCTTTATTTTGGGCTACAAAATCATAAAGTCAGTTAGTATTCCCATGAATCGATAGAAATAATTACATCCTCAATCATACTTTCTGGTTTGACTAAAGAATTATTTTCCATTTGGAGAACTGTGGGAGTAGGTCTAAGTCCTTCAAGTGCTAATTTTTCCTTTGTTTCATTTGTCATGACATTAATTGCAGCACCCAAATCAACAAGTGTATTAGAAATAGTAACCTTACCAATGCTTACCTTGATGATAGGGCTCCCTAGATCTGAATATTTAGGAATAACTAAATTTTCAAGCATAAGTTCTACCATTTGTTCGATGAATTGTACAGTCTTTGGGTCTTTCTTCTTCTTTTTCTTCTGAGTGCATATCTCTCACACTATCTTGGTGTACACTGGAATGTCTTTTATGTCCTGCAATAAAGGAATTTTCATATTAACATTACGAAGCTCATTAACACTTGATCAAATTCAGGTTGTGCAACCTCCTTTTGTATTGGCTCTAATTGAAATCTATCAGGAAATGAGGGTTCTTTGATAGGATCATCTTTAGGTTCATCATTAATTTCTATGATAGTAGGTCCTTGAAGGGATTTTCCCAACCTCAACTGAACTCCTTCCACCTCTACATTATTGATAGGATAAGTAAGATAACTTGCCACCTCATTGTTATATATAGGTTGTGTTTCCTTATTCTTGGGATTTGGATTTGGTTGGGTTGGCATTGATGTGGGCTTTAGTGGTTGAGGTGGATTGGTTGATTAGTTCGAAGATGGTGGTATAGGTGGGAGATATTTTTGTGGCTACTGATATGGGTTGAGAATTGGAGGAGATGGAGGTTGTGGTTGTGATGGGTACTGTTTTTGACATAAATAGAATTGAGAATGAACAATGAACAATAAATAATGTTGCAACTCACCAAAACCTAGCAATAAGGTGTTGCAAACATGTAAGTAATGGCTCCAATGGATGTGGACTTTAAATCTAGCTTGATGTTGATAGATCTTGAATGTAATGCTTACTTGAATAACACAATCTTACATCACAGTTGTTAGTTCTAAAACAACATGATGCAAATAATATTTGACATGATGGAATACACTTAAAAATTCTCTTAAATGCTTGATAATCTACCCTTGAAATGCCTTGAATTCTCTTGTGAATTCTCAAATGCTCTTGTGAACTGTGAGCATGAATACTTGAATGCTAGGTATGAAAATGAGAGAAAGAACCTTGTATTTATACTCAATTATGCAATAATTCCTAAAATTACAACACTACAGGCCGACCTCGAATCTTGGAGAATAAAAACCCACCAAATATTTAAATTAAATTTGAATTCTGAGCTAAAGGGGACTCATTTTCCACCCTAGGCAAATGGGTCCCACCTAAGGGTACTCATTCGCCCAAAATGGCGATGAGTCCCACCATAGAAATTTGAGGTGGGTTTCGGGGTTTTGATGTCTTAAATGATATTTATCAGGATTATTCTAGAAAATACAAATAAATAAGGCCTATGGATGCAAAATGGGGCCAATTAAAGCATACGAAAGCCCAATTATTAATGAAAAACCTAGAAAAGTGTGAAAGTGTGTTACAACACTTTAGAACACTTTGAAATAAGGCTTGGTAAATGATGAAAAGAGGTTATTTAGGTGAAATACATTAACAAGACCTTAGAAAAGTGTGAAAGTGTGTTACAAAATTTTACAACACTTAGGTAAGGTACCATTTGAATCCTTTTAGTTCACAAGGGCCCTAGACTTAATGTGAATGTGTTATACACATTGCAACATTAAATCAAGGCAACATTAAGCGAAAATCACAAGGAGGGCCCAAACAAGTCAGAAAAAGTAGAAGGGTTACTTTTTTTGTGACTCCAAAACTATCAACCATGAGCTTGTAAGGCGTGAACTTTTCATATATTGTATCATAATCATCATTAACCTAATGAATTACCAACAAGGAGTCACCATAGACTTGAAGATTTTTTATTTTCCATTTGATAGCCATTTGTAGTCCTATTAGCAATGCTTCATACTCATTCATGTTATTTGTACAAGGAAATGCTATTCTATATGATTTTGATTCCCATTGAGGTGTAACAAAGAGGATATCAGCTCCTAAACCATGATTTGTATAACATCCATCAACTTGTACATTTTCCATCTGGTAAAAGTCTCCATTGTGAAGATAGATTCATCAAGAAAATCCAACACTAGGGAGTGATCCACTGTTACTGGTGTGTCTGCAAGTTGATCGGCTATTACTTGTCCTTTCATTTCCTTATGATCAACATACTCTATGTCATATTCACTCTCAATATCATGGTCCATTTTTCTAGTCAACCTGTCAAAGTTGTTATGTTGGGTAGATATTTCAAAGGATCAATCTTAGCTATCAATTTTGTTCAATGGTTCAACATATAATGTCTAAGGATTTTTGTAGCAAAGATAACTACAAGGCACGCTTGTTCAATGGGACTATAATTAATTTCATATCCTACAAGATTACGGTTGATATAGTAGATAGCTCATTCCCTTCCATCATTGTCATTTTGTGCTAACAATGCCCCTAATGCTAATGTGGTTGCTGATATGTACAATATTAGGTGTTTACCATCAATGGGAGGCATGAGTACTAGTGGGGTCAATAGATTCCTTTATTTTTTGAAATGCTTCCTGATAATGATCAGTCCATACAAATGGGACTCCCTTGCATAGAAAATATTGAAATTGGTGACACTTGTTTGCTAATTGAGCAATGAATTTTCAAATGAACTACAACCTCCCTTGTAGAGTGTGTAATTAACTTATATGTGTTGGTGGAGACATAGCCATGATAGCTTTCACTTTGGCACAATTGACTTCAATACCTCTTCATGAGATGATATATTCTAGAATATTGCTTGATTGAACCCCAAAAACAAACTTTTTTTGGGTTTAACCTGACTTTATATTCTTCCAAACTTTTGAAAATTTTCTCCAATACTACTAGATGGTTGTCTCTTATTAAGGATTTTTCTAGTAATTCATCGACATAGTCTTCCATGAATGTGTGCATGTAATCATAAAGATGGTAGTCATATCCCTCTAATACATTGCTTCGGCATTCTTAAGACAAATGAAATACATTCCAACAAAAAGTACCCCAAGCACACATGAAAGTTGTTTTATGTTGATTCTCAAGGGAAATTCTTATCTAATTGTATCCTAAAAAACTATCCATAAGCAATAACATCTCATATATTGTTGTGAGATCTACTATGATATCAATATTAGGCAACGGGAAATCATCTTTAGGGCAGAATTTTTTTAGATCTCTGAAATTTGTACATACTCAGATTCCACCAATTGGTTTGGTAACAAGAAAAAGATTTGATATCCATTTCACATAATCTATAGGACAAATGAAACGAACATCCAAAAGTTTCTTCAACTCTGCTTTGACTAGAAGTGTGATCTGTGGGTGCATTTTTCTCAATTTCTGTTTGATTGGTTTAGCATTTGGAACCAAGGGAAAATGATGTAAAACAAGATCGAGGTCCAACCTAGGAATATCAGCATATGACCACTTGAAATTGATTTGTCTCTTAGAGAAGAAAGTTATAAACTTTGGTTTCTATTTGGTAATCAAAGATGCTACAAAATGAACGATTCTAGGAATATCTTTTGTACCAAGATTGGCTTCTTCTGATTTTTCCA
The DNA here is from genome assembly GCA_007258455.2 of Sequoia sempervirens. Classification (NCBI taxonomy): domain Eukaryota; kingdom Viridiplantae; phylum Streptophyta; class Pinopsida; order Cupressales; family Cupressaceae; genus Sequoia; species Sequoia sempervirens. The sequence continues at coordinate 438,173,650 of VDFB02086081.1, read as the reverse complement.
CAAGCAATGGTGATCTCTCTTGATTTATGAGGAGACTATCCAAACCTCCATCCTTAGGTGCATTGGAGATATTTTCACCTTCAGATATGTCCTTTATTTCTACTTTTTCTTGGTCTAAAGCCACCTTTCGATTTTCACCTAGAGACCTATTATTTTTGTGTTTCTCATTTTTCTCATTTTTGTGACTAGAGGGTGTAACATACTCTCCAAAATATGCTACATTATTAAGCTCTATGATAAAACCAACTTTATGATACCCACTTGGTACCCTTCTCAAATTCCCATGAACTCAACTATTGCTTCATCATTCACAAATGTGTCTAAACTCGGTAGTCCATGTTGATCCCAATCTATTAGTTGTGGGTAAATAAGGGGTAATCCATCATTTGTATCGTTAAGGCTCAATGAATAGGTGGATATGGTAAAGAAAAAGGTATCATCAGGATCCCAAAAGGTTTCGATCTAGGCACAACCAGTCATAGGTTTAGGATGGGATGAGGATAGGTCAAGTTCAATGAAAATATCAAGTAGGTCATACTCACTAGATGTGCAAGAATCCCACTTCCATTCATTAGAGTCGATTTTGGTATGGTGTTCCTAAAATGTCTCAATCTCATTTGAGGTGTCAACATTTTCACTTAATGGAAAATTAGAACTAGGAAAACTTGCCCCTGGCGACACATACCCTAACCCAATATTCTTTAGTAACTAGGGGGTGATATTGGTTATGTCATTCCATGTTTGTTCAAGCCAATACCACTATGTCCATCATAACCTTATTTATTCATGATCTTGAATCCTTTTGAATATCACTCAACTGGTAACTGCTTAGGTTATTTTCTTCTTCACCTTTGTAAATCCATGTAGAAATGTCCTCGCCTATAGACTCTTCGCTCAACTCACCCCATTTAGTAAATGTGGTAGGGGGATTATGGATAAAAAAATTTGGACTTCTTATTGATAGGACAAGGTTTTCCATAATATTTTAGATATACGAGAAGCTTTCCAACAAAAAATAATCTCTCCATGTTGTATTCACCACATCCCCTGTCATGAATTTGGACCTTGGGCTCAAAAATTTTAGTGGATGGATTGGACTATTTTACTAGAGAATATGGATCAATTTAATGTGATGAGGTAGATGTTGATGCTTCTCGATTAACAGGCACTTGGTGTTTGGTGGTCCCTTTCAAATTATTATAGTATTGGAAGGGGTCGGGATCACTAGGTATAGTGATTTTGATACCATTATGGGGAAACTTGAGGCATTGATGGTATGTGGAAGGGACGTACCTCACGGCATGGATCCATGGGTGAACGAGGAGAAGATTGCATGGTAATTCTTGATCCAACACTTGGAATATTGTGTTTTGAATGGTAGGCCCAACCCTTATTGGAAGTGTGATTATACCACTAGATGAGAACTCAGCATTTTCATAAGCCTTGATAATTATTTTCTTAGATTCATCTATGCACACTTCAGAGAATCCCAATGTTGTGATAATTTTAAAGTGCATATGTTCAAACCTTCTCCACTGTCTACCAAGACTCATCTGATTTTATTTTTATTAATGTAAACTTCAAGGTGCAATGGATCATTATGGTTTAGTTTATGTGTAGAAAGATCTTTCTCAAAAAATGTGGTGTGATGTGTGGTGGCTAAGTATCCTACCATGTCCTAAAATTGGTTGGCATTTAGGTCATTGGGAACAGATGTCTCTTGTAAAGCTTTGTCCAAAATGGTCCTATGCTTAGGATATATGTGGAGTAACTCAAGAATGGATATCAATGCAGACATCTTTCCTAGATGGTCAAGGAGGTTATATTGGATTTTTCACAATGGATTGGAAGTGGCCCCTTGCAAGGTCACTTTATCTCTACGAGTGGTAACAAAAAATTCTAAAATTTTATTGATTGTAATGGTAGCAACATGGTCATAAAATTCCCAAATGTGATGGACGGTATAGTCATGTGGGACATTAGTATAATTGGCATGGTTATTAGTATTGTTCCCTGAACCTAAGGCTTTTCCTTTTTCATGGTCTTGTAATGGAGTCTTGAATATGGTATGCTTGTTATTTTTTTACCTTTTGAATTGTCCACTAATATGTCTCCTTGTTCAATAAGGTCTTGGATAAGATTCTTAAGTGTCCAAAATGAAGATGTTTTATGTCCTTTCCCCTGATGATACTCACAATATTCATTGTCATTCCACCAATTTGGTTTGACTAGTGTTGGTTTGTATGGTTTAATGTCTAGGAGTTTAATGATGTTGAATTATAGGATCTTCTTCAAAACTAACTCGATGGGTTCCCCTAAGGGTGTGCATGTTCGTTTAGTTCATGGGGGACCTCTACGTTGTTGATTGTTTTGGATTGTGTTGGTTTCTTGTTCTTGACTTGGTGTTGCATTTTTTTGTGTAGAGAGGTCTTTAAGGTGAATGGTGGGGTGAACTTGGTTAATCACTTTGGCATAAAATACCCCATCATTGGTGAATTTCTTGTTCCTTGACCAAAATTTTCCTTTGTCACTAGGGGCATTTTGGTTTTCCTTGAATATTTTGACTAATCATTTTTCCACATGGGCTTTCTCAATGACATCTTCAAATGTGGTACAACATTGGATTTGAAGTTGGATCATCAATTTGTTGTTGATGTTTTCTATGGAAATTTAGGGACCAACTATTTTTATGGTATGTGACAAGGAAATTTTCTATACATGTTTTTCCATCTTTGATAAAATGTTGTGAGTGACTCTCCTTTTTTTTGGTTATGCATATTTTTTCTAGGGCCATGTCACTCTCAATGTTGTATTAAAAGTGAGAAATAAACTTATTGGCTAGTTCATTCCATGTATGTATCTCGGGAGGAAGGTGTGCAAACCATTTCAGATCCTGCCCCATAAGGCTACGTGGAAATAATATCATCAATTATGTAGGCTCATAGGAAATTTCCATACATGCAGTATTAAACTCTCTTACGTGTTCCATTGGATCTACTTTCCCCTTATACTTGTTAAAGATTAGCGCGTTGAAGTGTGGTGTGAAAGGTGGCATATATAGACTCCTATCAAAGGGATAAGGACATAATTCCTTCATTGAGTATGTCTTCTTTGTTATATTAATTTCATGTTTTCCATTTTTTGTTGCATTGTGTCCATTCGTTGCATCACATTTTCCATGGAGGGTTGACCTTGCATGGTTGATTGACCTCAAGTATGTGGGGGTTGGTATTGGTATGGAGATTGTTATGTGATGGGTTCTAGTTGGATGTGTATGTTGGGTAAATGGGTTGATGTTTTGTTGCAAAGGGTTTTGGTTGCCTTGTTGGTAGTGGTGTGTAAACACATGGAATTAGTATTGGTATGGGTTTGATGTTGTGGTATAAATTTTGTATTTGGAGTAAAATTTTGTTGTGACAGACCTTGGTTGGTGTTTTGGAACTATGGTGTGACATGTTGGTGTGATGGACCTTGGTTGGTATGTTGAAATTGGGGTGTAAAGTTGGTGTTTGGAGTGACATGTTGTTGGGATGGAGGTTGGTTGGTGTTCACATTTGACCCAAACGATATGTTGATGTCATGTGGTGTTGTTCATTTAGGTTGGCACTCTTGATGTGGCAATATGGACCCTTCTTGTCTTATGTGGGGGATTTTGGTTTGAGTGGGTTGATGGTGTCATGTTTTGAGTGTTAAAATGGATTTGCAAAAGTCATTACCCATTCTAAATGTTGGATTTGGCCCTTGTGATGTTGCATGTGTTCTTTTGACACAAAATGTTGGAGGAGAGAGGGTGTGTGTAGTTGTCACATGATATGTTTCTCCCCCAAGGGGAAAACTAGTATGCATTTGTTGTGAGGATGATTGACCTTGTGAAAACATGTTTTGACCAAGACCTTGAGTTTTCATTTTTGTGTTCCCTCTGCAATTGTGGAAGTGTCAAAACCAAAGGGGAGCTTAGTACAATTTTGAGCAAGTGTTAAGAAGAAATTATTAGAATTCTCTTTGTTCAACTCTTCTATGATGTACAATACCTTAGGATCTTTGGAAGATTCTTAAACTTATTTAGGTGTTAGCCTATGATTGGCCTTTTTCAACGTGAAATTGGAAAATGGGTTTGGTCTTTCACCTTGTATTATTTGAGGTGTGTTTGAGTTTGAACAAAAGTTCATGCTACTAGTTGGATTGTAATAGGGGTCATATGAGGAATCCAAATTACTCTTTATTTCCTTTGTGCCCTAGTCAAGATCATATAAGACTTATGACCTTTGGATGTATGCAACTAAGATGGAGATGCAAACTAAGGATTAAAATGAAAGGTAGTAATGACCCTATGATATGTTTTTAGATTTTTGGACTATAAAGATGACAATTTGAACTATAACCAAGTTTATGATATGCAAAAGTGACAGTGAGATTAAGACTATGCTTGTGATGCCAAATGCTAAGTGAAACTATGACTACAACAATTCTTAGGATTGATATGCAACCTTGAGCCCTAAAGGAGGATGTTAAGCAAACTATGATGGACCAAAGTGACAATGCTAAATGTGAAGACCTTAAAGAGATAGACCAAGATGATGGTAATGATAGTTTGACCAAGGTGAACCTAAACTAGATACATGAGTTGTAGACCCAACCTAAAGATAAAATTGACAAGAGGTGAGATAAGGTCAATCCGCCTAGAAGTGAGACTAATGTTCTACCCAATAGTATGATAAGCTTCCTAATCTCAAGACTCTAGGATGATGTTGGAATGATGCTAGGCTATAATAGATTCAAACTAGGACTATTCAAAGTGACCTAAGATGGAAGATAAAATGTTATGGATAGACTGACTGAAACTAACAAGTCTTTTCAATCTGAGTCCACAATTATAGGCTGTAAAGAAACTAAAATTTGACTGCATAGCTATTTCCCCAAAAACATTGATCCTGACAATTGTGGTGTTCCAAGCCATAGATGCAGTGAAAAATCCAATCACTTGTGGTGCAGGACTAGTCAATTACGGCACACAAACAAATGCAAGCTTCTGGTTTTCTAGGTTTTCTCAATGATTATGGTGTACTATCCATCAATTACAGTGTTCTATCTTGACAATTGCAATGTACAGTCTCTTGGCTCTAAGTTGATATTTTCTATGTCTTTTTCTATTTTTGGAAAGTTTGAATTTGATCATAAAAACACAACAAACAGTTGGAAAACAAATTTGGCTAATTTTGACTCTTGGACTTCTTGGTAATCAGGTATTTTTGTAAGTTTTCTTCCACAAAACTAGCTTGGCCTTGACTCACAAATAATAAAGACAAGCACAAATTAAGGTCAAATAGGGTTTATCTACCAATGTGGGTGTACCTCATCTTTTAGTGGTGATTCTAAATCTTCATCCAAGGAATGGGTGAATCTAGGGTATACCAAGATCATGAACCACCTTGATACCCCTAGCCTTGAAAGAGTGTAAACTCTAGCAAGACACCTTACACCTCAACCATGGACAGATGTGGTACATAGCTTCAGGGTACAATTTGTGTCCCTTTCACCACACTAATAGATGACCAAACTAGTCTTGGTCTCTAAAAATAAGAAGTTTCTAATGACTCGATGAACACCTCCAATACAACCTCAAACATGAGACACTAAAGCCTCTATTCAAGGCATTAGGGCCTATCATCCACCAATAGCCTTAACACACGTGGTGTACTTCACTAGATAAGTGTTATTTACTTTCATTTTCACACCATTTGATATAACCCACTCAAAAAAATGTTCCTTGGGTCATTCTCAATGAGTTCTTCATTAGCATGATTCTCAAAGGAAATCCCATTAAAAGATTGTTATGTGTTTCTCTTGCACCCAAGATCACACAAAGTGCAAGGGGAGAGGATACACACACAACACTTTTAGGATTAAAACAATGTGCAAAAGCACCAAACATAGAAGAGACTTGTTCTTTTTAAGCACCAATTCCAAATGGTCCTACTCTAAAAATCACAAACACATAATGAAACCCTACAAGAAATTGGATTAGTAGATTGAATAGAAATTTCTTCTCCCAACAATTACCACAAGCTGGAGATTAGATATCAATAACACATAAAACCTTTTCCCTAATGAATTTAAAAAGTACAAAATAAATTTTTCAAGTTTATACCCCCCTTTTGTTGTGACAGTCAGTTGTGGTGCACAAAGGCTTAGATGTATCACATGGGTGCAGTGAAAAACAGACAATTGCAGTGAAGAAAATATTGATTGCAGTGAATGAAATGTCAACTTTGGTGCTTGGATAAACAATTGTGGTGTTATGTCAAATGATTGTGATGCGGAAACCCTGGGGTAGAAAAACACACAAATCTGGAAAAAAAAACAACAAAACTAATTATAGATATGATGTTAGCAAGTTGTTGGGATATCAAAACAATAACCAAAAACCCAGAAAATGCCTTAAAATTGTAATAATTTTAATTTAAGCTTTTGAACAATAATAGTCAAATGTGGTGTTCTGGGTGACGATTGTGACTCTTTTTTTAAATGATTGTAGTGCACCATACAATGATTGTGGTGTTTTAAATCTTGATTGCATCATTCTATGAATAAGTTGTGGTAGACTCCTAAAAATTAGAATTTTTCTAAAATTTTGATAATTTCATTAGTTCACATTAGATTCACCAAATGTGGATAGGTTTTTCTAAATTCAAGGAATATGCATGAATCAATAATAGCAACCACAACTATCTAATCCAAGCAATAAAGACCCTAATCCAACAATGAAGTACAAATGAACATAGAAATCATAATAATAAAGCAATAAACCTCAAATCTCTATGCCATAGTTGAATTACCTCCATTGCTCTTCTCCATTTTTCTTTGTTTGTTCTCAAAAATACAATATGTAATATACTCAATGAGCTTGATGTTGATAATTGATAGCTTAATCTCTTGATATCAAAACTTCAAAGATTGTGGTTGTAAGGTTGAAATGAAGATAATGACTTTCTTTTATAGAAATCCCAATTCAAATGAAGGGCTAGGATTAGATGACAAGGTATGGTGATCAATGGACAAGGTTAATTGGGACAAGGATAGGGATGAATGGACCAAAACTTGAGAAATTAGTTGAGATTTAGGGTTTGGCTAGGAAAGGGATTAATTAAATAATAAGAAACAATATATAATTTAGGGAAGGGTGAGATGAATAATTAAATAATAAAAATATTATTTATTTATAGAAGAAGACATGGAATGCTAAATATTTAAAATATTTAAAAATAATTATTTAATAAAGGAAGGAAACAAATGACAAATAATTAAATAATTAAAATAATTATTTAATTATGAAGATAAGAATGTGATAGATAATTAAATAATTAAAATATATTTAACCATAGAAAGAAAAGGTTAATGAATAATTAAATAAATAATATTTATTTAATTATAGATAGAAAAGGATAAGTTAGTGACATAATTTAAATAAAATTGATATTTATTTAAATTAATCAAAGGAAAAGTAAGGTAAAGTGAATTAATTAAATAATTAGGAATTATTTAATTAATAGAGGAATTATGACATTGGGGAATAATTAAATAATTAAAATTATTTAATTATGCAAGAAAGAAGGAAAATCGGTGATAAAATGTTTCTTGTAGGCTCGGGATATTTTTTAGTTTCTACAGTAGGAACAAAAAAAGAAAATCATAATGTAGTATAGTCAACTCTGAGATTTGGTAAGTGCAAGGCTTACATCTTTAACTAGAGTTTTAGCTAGTATTGAAAAGGTGGTAAAAATGAATCTAGTGCCAAGTTCTTTAGATGAAAGAAAAGACCTCCATGTTCAGGTTGAGAGTCAATGTTGTATGTTTTCCTTCACCAAGGAGTAGGAGGTAGCAAAGAAATATTGGAAGGAACACCTTGCAAAATTAAAGGTTTCTTATCAGAGTATTCTACCCTCTTCTAGTTGATTTGTACATTTTTGCTTTGTATAGTAAATTGTCTACTTTCAATGTACATATGTGGAAGTAGTTGATGGTGTTGCAGTACAAGTTTTATCATTTTTGGTAATGGATAACATTGTTAGGGGAGTTACTTTGATATAAATATATTAGTAAGGGGGATTAAAGAAAAAATATATATATTTGATACCTTTTTCCTTTGATGTCAAAGGGAAAGTAATTTTGGCTAAGTGTGTTGGACCATCAATGACAAAGGGGGAGATTGTTGGAAGATTGTTGGCAACATGAGCATGATAGTGTGTGGATGGAATATGGTGATGTCATTGATTTCAACCTATTTTATAGATGTAGAGGTGTTGATCCAGAAAAGTCTAAGTGTTTTGGATAATTGGTTAAATCTTAGAGTGTGATTTCAATGTTATAATGAACCAGTTTTGTGGTCCACCTTGCTTCGTTATACAAAAAAACATTATGCAGTTTTGAGGTATTCACATGGTGTGTGTTGAAGGTGTTCAGATCTAAAGATTCAAGGTTGTATGTCTTCCACAGTTGAAGATATTGTTCACAGAGTATCGGCTAAGTTGTGACAGAGTTATAAGTGTAGAGTACATGTTGGAATGCTCTGCATTCTACCATGGATGACTATTATTCTTTGTGGTTTTGAGGAAGTTTTGGAAGGTATCAAATGTGTGTGCACTCAAATTTTCAAGTAGTTTTGTGGTTTGCGTGTCGAGTTGTGGATGAGCAGTTGGTTCATTCACTTGTTACTTCACCAATTTTGTTATGTGGTGCCAACCTAAGTGTTTTGGGGTTGTAAAAAGTCAATTTATGTTAGGATAAGATTCATAGGAGTGATTATAGGTCATTCTGACCTATTTTTGTGTGTTACACATTTTGGTTCCCTCTACAAGGTGTTTATGATAGAGTTTTGAGTCAACAGGTTATGGTGTTGCACGTTTCATATAATTGGGCTGACCTAATTGATGTTGTGAATGTTTTTGGATGTTATTCATATATATGTGAGTTTAATTCAGTGTTGGATTAAGAAGTAGATAATTTGAGGATAAGTTTTGAATTTATGTGACGTCTAACAAAATAGAGTGTGATAGTGGTGAAGGATGAAGTGTGTAATTAATTTTCTAAGCTTAATTGGAACTATCTTTAGCATGTTGCAAATGCATTTTAATCAATTCAATCTCTAGAAAAGAGCCATTATCCTACTCTATTCCATACTGGGAAGTGAGCCCTTCTTTCTCTTGGACAATGAGTCCACCTGGAAATGAGCCATTTTGTAATATCTCGTAACCATTTATAATATATTGTAAGCTAATCCTCATCGTGGTTTTTCCCTTCTCGACTTTTCCATGTAAATCTAGTGTTCTTATGTCTATTGATGTGATGCATGATTTTACTATTCATTTCCATTACTACTAATGGAATTAGATGTTTTAGATGCATGTTTAATTTAATGAATTTTAGGGTATACTAATTCACCCCCTTCTCAATATTTTAGGTGTTCAACATACCCTTCCCTGACAAACGTAAACCCAATGTTTGTAAATGGGTGTTCAAGAAGAAATGTGGTCCTAATGGCAGTGTTGAGAAGCATAAGGTACAGTTGATCACTAAGGGGAATTCTTAGGTGGATGGAATTATCTATGGTGATATTTTCTCTCCAATTGTGAAGTTGACATTTATTTGGTTCTTGAACTATCACTTGCAATAGTGCATGATTTAGAAGTGGAATAGATGGATGTCAATATATTATTCCTTCATAATGACTTGCAAAAATAAATTATATATCACTACTTAGAGTATTTCATGGTTAAAAGTAAAGAACATTTGGTATGCAAGTTGAAAAAGTCTTTGTATGGTCTTAAGAAATCTCCTAAGATGTGGTTCCAAAAAATTGACACCTATGTGTTTTCTTTGGGATTTCTAAGACTGAAATTTGACCATCATGTTTATTACAAATTTGATAATTGTTGCATTCTCATAATTGCATTATATGTAGATGATATGCTATTTTTTCAAAATTGTAAAAGTTTGATTTTAGATTTGAAATCTCAATTGTTAGCATATTTCAAGATGAAGGATCTAGGTGTAGTGAGGTATATTTTAAGGATGGAGATCAGAATAGATAGAGCTAACATCAATATTTGGTTGATCTATTGCAAGTATGTGAACTCAATGTTGAAGATATTTATCATGACAACTTGCAGACAATTAGTTGTATATCTAATGTAGTCCTGAGACGAAGCATTTTGTGAAGAAATTTTTAAAATCTCCTAATAAGATGGAGGACATGACTAGAGTATCATATGCAAGTGTTGTTGGAAATATTATGTTTGTTATGGTCTATGTGAGGCCACACATTTACCAAGTAGTGGGAGTCCTTAGTCGGTTTATGGTTAATTCTAGATGAGTACATTGAGCTATAGTAAAGAGAGTGTCCAAATATTTGTAGGGTACTTCCAAGTATTCTTTATTTTTTCATGGTTATCTTAATGGACCTTAGCACTCAGTGTGTATTCATGGATATGTGTATTTGGATTGGGAAGGTGACACTGATAACAAAAGATCCAACAATATCTATGTGTTCACGATGGTTAGTGGTGTTATCAATTGGATGAGTAAGTGGCGAGATGTAGTCAGTTTGTCCACTACAGAAGAAGAGTACATGGAAGCTACTCATCCTTGTAAGTAAGCTATTTGGATTAATATATTTTGTTTTGATATTGGTTTTGATTCAAGACAAATTACTATCTATTGTGACAATTAGAGTGTCACTTTCTTAGCAAATAATCCTATTTTTTATGCTAGAACAAAGAACACTAATGTTTAGTTTCATTTTGTTCATGATATTGTGGAAGATGAAAAGGTGAAGTTGGAGAAGGTTGATACTTTGGTGAATGTTAAAGATGCATTGATAAAGCTAGTGAGCACTAATAATTCCATATGGTGTTTAGATTCTATGGGCCTCATGGTCCCCAATAGTTAAATCATGTTACTTTCATTAGCTCTTCAAAGGTGTTCAACAAGTAGGAGAATATTAGAAAAAGTTGTCTCAACCTATGATTATTCTTATAATGTTTATTTATTTAGTTGTGTATTTCATTATTGGGTAAGTGAAAATGTTTGGTCCATAAAATGTTCAAAAAGTAGAAGTATTTTTCTTGAATTTTAGAATTTGTCACAGTTGGATTGAAACTTTAAAGCACTTGCACATTGGATCTTAAAAAATTCAAGTATTATGAAATTTATTATTTTGAGTATAGTCTTCAAATATGCAATTTATTCTAATATCGAAATGATAAAAAATAATTTTAATAGGCATGTATAAAAACCACTTTTTAAAAGTTACTTTTTTAGGACCATAGCATGCACATATATGGACCCCATAATTTGACCTAAATAAAATTATTTTCTAGTTCCTTTTGGGGAAATATGTTTCTTATACTGAAGGATGATGAGGATACTTTTATATTTTTTTCTAAATATTTATTTTTTAATTAATTTTTATTTGACCTAATTGTTGTTTTTGAAAACCCTCTTGTACGGACACCATAATTTGACCTAAACTAAATCATTTTTTTAATTTTATTTTTTCAATGTATGAATAATTATTTTTATATTAATAGCATATAAGTCTTTTACAATAAAATTAACAAATTAAATGTTATTAAAAAATATGAAAACTTGACATTTCAAGTTTATGGACCATTTTCATCATAAATTAATTAAAAAATAGAAGAAAAAAAATCAATCATAAAAATACATATTTGAAAACTAGATATCATCATCTATAATGGGTTTTAATTTCATAAAATAATTCTAAAAAAAATTGTTAGCCATATTGCCAAAGTGAGCTTTTTCTCTTGACATTTTCATGACCTTCTACTTGCAAGTCCAAGTCTAAGGGTTGGGTTACCATGCCTTTTCTAAGCATAGATCGAAATGAAAAACATGGATTGTGAGTTTCAAACTGTTTGGAACAAGTACCCACTTTAAAATGGGAACCTATTCTAAAAAATGAATGGGTACCTATTTTAAAGCTAAAAAATGACACTTCCCCTAATAGTGGACTCAACTTCTTGCACTTACCCTATTTCTAGGCTTTATTTGTTGAAGATAATTCAAGAAAGAGTTGGAAGTGGATAGTTACTATTATACGCGGAGTTGTTCAGGAACTTACAATTTCTATTTCATGTTGATTTTGCATTGAATGTGAGTTTTTTGGAGGTGCAGTTATATTTTGGCAAGTTTAAATTTTGCATGTGAAAGTTTAGTGACAATTGGAAGCTAAAATATCACATGTTTTGAGAAGTGAAAAATTAATGTTATGCATGTGTACTAGTTTTGGCACTTTCCATGTTGTAACTTCAATCTTGGGTGTTAAATTTTAGAAATGTCTAATTAATGCATTATAAGATCCTATATATTGAGCATTTGTATTTTGAGTTGTATATTGTTGTTTTGTTCAAGTATTGTTATGTTGCTAAAATTACTTAAAAATAGAGAAGAGGTGTGAAGACTCCTACAAGAGAATAACTCTACAATTTTATATAGTAACTTGTTTGTTGTTGTTGAATAATATAATTGAGTTGTGTTTTGAAGTGTAAGGTTTTTCTCCCAAAAGAGTTTTCCCCACATAAAAGTAGGTGTTATATTTTGCATTGCTTATATACTTATGATATGTATGTGCATCTAAATTTATAACTGTTTAAAGTTCTTAAATAAATTTTTGCAACTACTCTCCTTTTCAGATTGGTGTAGGAACCATCTTCTACACAGCCAAATTTCTTTCATTAATGGCCAAATTCATAAACATGTAAAAAAATTCTATTATGGTCATTTACAGGCATAGTGTAATGGTTAAGTCGTAGTGTTGTTGTAGCCACCAAGGTTCAAACACCCAGTAGTCTACTATGATTATGGGCATTGTGCCCTCGCTAATCTAGTGTGCTTGTGGGTTTGAACCTTCACATGTTGATGTTGTTTTTGTTCATGTCAAGTGGACTTGTGCTCCAAAACCTCATGGGTTAGTGTGCTCATGAGCCTTGAGCCCCTACTGGGCTATTATGCCTGTGGGTTTGGACTATTCACATTAATGATGTGCATTCATATTGGGATAAGGTTCCCATTTATGGCCTCACTTAGCTCAAGCCTAGGCTAAAAATTGTCGAGGTACCAACCAAAAAAAAAATTATTGTAAACAACACCATTCTCTTTGAATCTAATATATATATATATATATATCTATTCCTTTAAAAAATTATAGTCACCATTTTTTATTTACATCTATTCACACAATCAATTCCCCTTGTTTAAAAAATATTATAAAAACATATGTAGAGAAAAGAAACAAAAAAAATCATGATTTATATTATTAAAAATTTATATGAAATAGGATATATTATGATTAAAGAAAAATGTATACGAAAACTATATAAAATAGATATAAAAGTTGGCATATTCAAATAGATCTATTAGACAACTTAATATTGGTAGCCAAGTATTTATTAGAACAAAACCTATTTTTATTTACATCTATTCACACAATCAATTCCCCTTGTTTAAAAAATATTATAAAAACATATGTAGAGAAAAGAAACAAAAAAAATCATGATTTATATTATTAAAAATTTATATGAAATAGGATATATTATGATTAAAGAAAAATGTATACGAAAACTATATAAAATAGATATAAAAGTTGGCATATTCAAATAGATCTATTAGACAACTTAATATTGGTAGCCAAGTATTTATTAGAACAAAACCTAAGAGGATTTCTTTAAAACTTGTTATTTTTTTTAACTTGGTTAATATGCTAAAATACCTCCTTGCTTTGGGAAGCTTTTGATATTTGAAAATAAAATGTAATACAACTCATAAAAATGCACTATCACCACATTTACAAATCCATAATGTATTTCACATAAATTTAGTTAAAAATATGTTTATAGTTTTGATCATGTTATTAATTGGCAAAGTATTTTTATTGAACCTGATTTTGAATGTATAGTTGAACCAAAAAATATTATTAAGAGAAAATCTAGAAATTTAGAAAATAGAATAATTGATGAAATTGAAGTAAAAGATTAATTACATTAACATCGATATCCATACTTATTTGACTAATTATTTTGTAAATTATGTTGCAAAAGTGTGTCATGCTATTGAAGATAAAAAATATTATGAAATTACTTTCTCAAATAAACTGAGAAAAAATATTATGAAATTACTTTCTCAAATAAAATTGAGAATTGCATCTATGTGAAAGATCATTGTGATTGTAAAGGAGGAATAAAATTATATGAAAAACTTGACTCTATACTAAATATGATGGACCATTTGTCCTAAACTTAAACAAGATAATTAAATTTCATAGTTTCTCGTAATTCAATATTTAGAAAAATTGATCCACCACATTTGATATCAACCAAACTTTTCATACAATTTTATATCCCTCTTTAATAAAAAAATCTTTCATTAATGTCATTCCCTTGGAATTTTTACTTAGAAAATAATTCCTTCGTCACATAATGATGTTTGTGCAACAATATTCTTTTTAATAAAAAATAAAAAATTAATGATTCTTAATTATGCTTCTTGCTACTTAACTCCATTGTGAAGTTCACTCCATACTGCTGCGCAATTTCCGATTGCTCTCTATCCATTTCATTGCCCACACATCACAGAAAACTAACGTACTCAACTTCTTTGCACCACACAACCCTCGAACGATGAAGGCAGCCCTGCTTTCTACCCTTTAACGCGGTAGTGCAGGCTTTTCAAGTTGAACATTGATCACCTTATGCCACGCATCACAGAAAACAACTGGGAATGTGACCACACATTTCATGTGATGACAAGTAACGCACCTTCTTTGCACCACACAACCCTTGACTGATTCAATCTGCATTTGTCGTCTATCATTGAGTGCAGCCCTGCTTCTACGATCTATCCATTAACGCGGCAGTGCCAGAACCAATTCTAGGCTTTAAAAGTTGAACATTGACTACCTTCTGCACGGCAATCTACATATAATATGCTCTACTACTCTCAGCATGATTATCAGTTACCTATTTTCTTTGCTCTCCCCTCTGCAACATGATCATCCCTGCAATGGCTGTGGCTACACTTAAGTTTACTACCATTACTGTGTTTTTAATCATCTTCTTCACCAACCCATTTGTATGTCTATGTAGATGCCCCTGGCAGGAATCTGAAGCTCTTATTTCCTTAAACTTCACCTTCCCTCCGAGCAATTACACTACTCCATGGACAAAAGAAACAGACTGCTGCGAGTGGAATGGTATAACATGCGATCAGAACAACAGCCATGTAGTGATGATATACATACAGAACACTGGCACAACAGGTACTCTTCCTTCCTATTTGGGAGATCTCCATTTTCTTCAGTCTCTAAAAATAGAGGACAGTGGATTGAGTGGGGTAATACCCCTTAGCATTTGTATGCTCACAAATCTGACCTACCTTAGTCTTAGAGGGAATGAACTAAATGGAAGCTTGCCATTTTGTCTGAACAATCTTTCTTCTTTGAGCTATCTCGACCTTTCACAGAATCGATTAAGTGGCCAAATTCCATTTGCATGGGGCGATCTCCCTTTCCTTGGGTACTTGAATGTTTCCTTCAACCAATTGAGTGGGACGCTTCCCCTGTCATTCTCAGGGCTGTCCTCCCTTACTGATCTCTACGCCAATGGAAATAGATTCAATGAGAGTACCCCTTCTTGGGCCTTACCATCCTCTATTCGGTTTCTCCACCTCTCACTAAACCATGAGCTCACAATTTCAGAGACTTTTTTCCATAACCTTACCAATTTATGGGGTTTGTCTCTATCCAATTGCACACTGAATATTAGTACATCCTGGATTCCCAAGTTCAAGCTCTCTTGGTTAGAACTTGTATCATGTCAGATGGACGGTCAAATTCCACCGTGGATTTCAACTCAGTTCTCGTTGGATTCCTTGACATTAGCTAACAACGGTCTTATTGGAGAAATTCCCTCTTGGCTATGTGCTATAGCTGCTTCCTTATCAGAACTAAATCTCTCACGGAATCATCTGCATGGGCCTTTTTTTCCAAATTCTCCGAATTTTAAGATCCCAGTCTTGGATGTATCTAGCAATGCATTAACTGGATACATACCCTCCGTGTGGCCGCTATATAATGCCCGCCTACCACCTCCGTATGCGCCTTCTGTTATTTTGATGTTCAATGACAATTTGTTTACCGGCAGCATTCCTCCAAGCTTGTGCAATTCGTCTAAACCGATGTTAAAGTTACATCTTGAAAACAATAAGTTAGATGGAATGATTCCTTGGTGTTTAATCGAAGATGGATCACCGGTTGTAGAATTAAATTTAGGAGGTAATAGTCTGGAGGGAAGGATGCCCCAAGGGCTAATCGTTTCGTCTGCCATCACGTCCTTGGTGCTAAAAAATAATCAGCTAAGCGGAACCTTCGATCCCTCATTTACCAATGATACAGCTTTACAACTACTTGATATTGAGCACAACAAATCCACAGGACATCTTCCAAAGTCAATTGGGAATATTTCATCTCTTCAAGTGCTGGTGATGAAGGACAATCAGTTCAGCGGTAACATTCTTTCAGAAATTGGCGATCTGAAGCAGCTCCAGATCTTAGACCTTTCGTGCAACAACTTATCAGGCTCTATTCCACACAACATTGTATTTTTACAAGCAATGGCTGTAGCAAGAGAGGAAGGCTATGTGTTGAAGAGTGTAGTGGAATATAATCGTGGTGGTATGAAGAACTCTTCTGTTGGTGGACTGGATATGACCTCCAAAGGTACAGAACTATACTATCCATACATTCTTTCCACACTCACAGGCATAGATCTCTCCAACAATCAATTGAATGGAGATGTTCCTCTTGATTTTGGAAAGTTGAAAGGGTTGAGGTTTCTGAATCTATCCATGAACAATCTCAGTGGAATTATCCCACAGAGTTTGGGGGATATGAGTCAACTTGAATCGTTGGACCTTTCTTCAAACAAGCTTTCAGGAAATATTCCTTCAGAGCTTCAATCTCTGAGCTATCTGGCATATTTAAATTTGTCCAACAACAATCTTTCTGGAAGTATACCGCAAGGAGGACAGATGATTTTACGTGACAATACGTCATATTCTGGAAATCCAAATTTGAAGGGATGCCCACTTCCAAAGAATTGCTCTTGGCCGCAATTTGCCCCTCCTCCTCCTGTAAAGGATGCTGAAGATAAAGACGAAGAGGAGAGCGAGCAGATTCTCTGGTATCAAATTGGAGTAGGATGGTCATATGGAGCAGGATTTCTGAGTATAGTAGTGTTATTGCTTTCAGTGAGAGAGGTGGAGAAAGAAATACTTCAAAGGGGTTGATAATATTTTGAAGTTTCTGTTTCCTTTCCTACGTAATAGGAGTGTATGAAGGCTTATTTCTCCACCAGAATTGATTCAAAACTGTGCATTAAGCAAACATTTGATTTTTGATCTTTGCTTATATGTAAGTTGAATATGTTTTATATAGTTTAGTTTAAAATTGAATATATATGCTATAAAATTGGCCTTCCGATTAATATGTAGATTTATTTGTACTAAACATTTTTTTTAAAATATTAATTGAGATTACAATTTGTTTATTATAATGTTATTTTTTCATTGATATCGGATAGTTTCTTGATGAAATTTGTTCACAGATTTTCTATAAAAAAAATTTAAGAAAAGTAAAAATATAAATACCTCTTAATGTCTTATTAGAAAATGTTATTAATATGATTTTTAAAAATATTTAATAAGAATATTAGAATTTTAATTTATATTCTACTTATATGATGTGTTTGATATAATTAACTACACTACCCATATATTATTTCCATGCTCACTGGCATATATCTCTCCAAAAATCAATCGAATGGAGATGTTCCTCTTGATTTTGGAAAGTTGAAGGGGTTGATGTTTCTAAATCTATCCATGAACAATTTGAGTGGAATTATTCCAGAGGATATGAGTCAACTTGAATCATTGGACCTTTTTTCAAACAAGCTTTTTTAAATTTGTCCAACAACAATCTTTCTTATATGGAAAGGAGGACAAATGATCACATCTATATGGTGGAAACGTTTCAATAAAAACCTATGTAACCATTTTGACCAAAATTCTTTCCTTTCATATGACATCAATATATAAAATATTCTCACCATGTGTTTTAGAAAACACTTTGACAGGAAATGTTTTTAGGATCAATATCATGGAATCTAGTTTTTACATTTGACCAAAAAATATAAAATTTAATGAAAAGTTTATTTTTAATTAAAAAATCATATATTTTTATTTAAAAAGCATAAGACGTTTTTTAAATATATATGTTTAAAGGTATGTATATTTGTATGTATAAAAAAAAACAAATATTAAATTGATTGATATTAACCTAAACTACCAAACCTTAAACTTTTAACCATCAACACAAAACCCAAAATCGATTTAATATTAAAATTTATATCCACTTTAATAAATAGATATAAATTGATATATTAAATTAAATTATATCAATTAATATGACTAAAAATATTAATTTATATCAATTTTAATATACAACAATTTATATTCATTCCAATATGAAGAGAAATAAATTGCTTGGCCATGTGAATATAAACCAATAATAACATAATGCAGCTAAAAAATGTGAGTTATCCATTTGTTTCAATTATCAACTATAGATAAAAGTAGAGAGCTATGTTACACTTTCAACCCACAAAATAGTTTTGAGTGAAACTGTTTCACTCCAAATGATTTTGAGCTAATTGATTTTGTTCAAAACTTTGTGTCACCTACATAGTAGACTGAGTTTCAAGTGAATGATAGGTTGAATCTAAATGTACTTTCATGAAAATCTAAAAATACATTTTTGTAGAGCTCGTAATCTAAAAAGTAAATTTTTTAAAAGAAATTTTAAGGAGAGCAAGAGTATTTAACTCTCTTTCTTGTGTCAAAAATGCCTCCAATGATGTCTTTAAAATATTTAATTAGAATATTATAATTTTTTAATTTGTATGTGTTTTTTGGTGTAACTAATTCAAACATCATTTATTTATATAAGATATATGGTGTTCCCAATTCACAAAAAAAATTTGATATTTGTTTATAATAAGAAGTCTGAAGATGTTTGTCATCAACAACACAAGAAAAATAAAAATAGGCAAAATGTATTTGCATTAGAGTTAGATATTAAATTCCAATTAATATTTTGATATTATTGACACTTCATATTTTATTAATGAATTATAAGATTGTAAAGCATATAAATTTTCCATACATTTTAAAATAAAAATTTAAAGTCGTGTGGCAATTTAGGCTAATTAAGAGATTTTGCATGAAACTTTAGCTTTTGTGTATGTGCCTCACACTTCTCTAAACTTTTACAACCATCACATTTAATTAACCTTTAAATTATATAAAAAATTTCATTAAAAAATATATTTTTAATTAAAATTTTACGTATTTTTATTTTAAAAGAAAAAATTAACATAATAAATATATATATGTATGTATAAAATATTTTTTTCACCCTAAACCTTAAATACAAAACCCTAAATTAGTTAATATAAACTTAAGACTATCAATACAAAATCCTAAAGCATGTCATACTAAAATTTATATCAATTCTTGATATATAAAATTTATTTATATCAATTGATATGATATGTGAATTTATATCAATTTATATGTATTGAATCAATTTGTTGATTTGATATATCAATTTATATCAACTGATACAAATAAATTAGTTTATACATATAAAATAAATATTCTAACAAGAAACCCAACACAATACATGAATACACCTACCAACTCAAAATGACAAATAAATAAAAGAGTTAGAGAAAAGAAAAATGAAGATACAAAAATAATTACACCCTAAGACACAAAGATAAAGATACAAATGAAAGAGGAGATCTAATAAATGTTGACTATTCATCTTTCTCTTTCACAACTCCTTCTATCACTTCTCCTCAATGTTATATATTTACTCAACTCTATGATGTTGACAAAATGAATTCTCAATATTTAAAAATTAAGTAAAAGAAACCCTTTGTAAAGTAAACAAGTTTCTTGTAGCAACTACTCACTACTATTTTAGTATATTTGATAATAAATAATTAAATAATTAGAAAATATTAATTGGTGGAAAAACTTGCTTTTTCTACAATTTGTAATATGGATTCCAAAAAATTGATCTTTTAGCTTTTAACTAATGAAATAGTTCAATATTTTTATCAACAAATTTTAATATTCATATTGAAAGAATAAATCTTTTAATTGCCAGAAAATATCAATACATTTGATCATTAAGTAGAAATAAAATTATTTTTGAAGACAAAAAAGTAAACCAAATCATTAGATAGTGAGTTTTCAAATCGAAATGCATTCATTTGATATCACATATAAGCTCTAGAGTGAATTGATGAATTAATTCCAAACACCCTACATAGTAGTATCTCCATAAGATTTTAAGTACCTTTATTTATTTCATTTAAGTTATGAACATTTATGTTTATTAGTCTCAATGCATTTTTAGATTAGATTATGATGTGTGCAATAATTATTTATGATTATATTTTCCTTGCATTATATTGACAACATTTGTTTGTTCTAATTGATCATATTTGCATACCCATGACAATTGTCATTTAGTCTTGAACCCTTTTTATTGGTTTTTATCCATTTTGAGAGAATAGTGTAGTACACCTTATTTATTATATAAAGTGGGGT
This sequence comes from Sequoia sempervirens, assembly GCA_007258455.2. Taxonomy (NCBI): domain Eukaryota; kingdom Viridiplantae; phylum Streptophyta; class Pinopsida; order Cupressales; family Cupressaceae; genus Sequoia; species Sequoia sempervirens. The sequence continues at coordinate 438,152,902 of VDFB02086081.1, read as the reverse complement.
TTATTCTCTTATGGTGTTGCTTATTCATTTATATATACTTCTACACATTTGATCCCATCATATTTGTATCAATGTATCCTTTAATATATACTTCATTTATTATGCCTATTATTGCACCTATTCCCATACATTCATTAGCCACTTCCATTTACCATTTTCTTGGCTTGGACTAATTCTTACACTTCATTAACCACCTCAATTTTACCATTTTCATACCTAGGTCAATTTTGAAAGCTAGGATTTCAAAATTGAAATTTTAACAATTACAAATGCCCTAAAGAACAAACATTTTTTTTACTAATATAAAAATCACGATCCCTTCCTTGAACCTAGATATAGGATTTACAATACTCACTAAGGAGAATATGACGTTTTGGCATAAAAAAGGACTCTTAAGAGATTTAGCATTTTTCATTATTATTGCTTTTATGTTAAAATATATATTATTTACTATCACGTTAACATTAATGGTTTCTCATGTTTCAATGAGTATTAATTTTTTTGAAATAAAAATAATTTTGAATTTAATGTCGAAAGTCTTTCATATATTTTTTCAATGAATATAAATATGTTTTTCCTTGATTGTTGTGATTTGAAATTGAAGTGTGTAGAGAAAGAAAAATGCAAGAGATCACTTGAATAGCATTCTAGAAATTGTCAAAAAATTGAAAATGATATAATAGAATAGAATAAAATATTTTGAACATAAGGTCAAGGATAGCCTATAAGACAAAAATCCCTACTATTTTTGCTTTATGAAGTGATGATCTTCTTCCATACAATTTGATAATGAACTCTCTTATTCTCTCAACCATATCCTCATTGAATAAATCTTGAAAAGAAGTTGTTGTGAAATTACTTACATCTATCTTGAAGGGAAAAATGTGCTTTCCATCCTCCCAAAGTTATTTTCCTTGTACAAGTTTCCCAACTAAACTTGTTGAAGTTAATCCCAATGTATTTATACTTCATTACTTTTTCTAGAATATTCTTTCAAAATAAAAGAACTAATTATTTTTCCTTCTACTGGAGAAGATCATGATCTTGACCTTACTAGTATTAACTTGCATACTCACATCTTTGTGAAAGTACTCAAGGGAAAACAAATGCTCTTGTAACCCTTAGATAGACCTAGCAATCAAAATAAGATCATCGACATACAAGAGAAGCTTGGGAAGATATTCTCCTAAAAGAACACCATCAAGGCCTTTCAAATTCAACCATTCTTCAAGTTTGTCAATATAAAGGCCAACAAGTATAGGAGATAATAGGAAAGTTCAATTAACTCCAATGTCACTCGTAAAACTTTCCAATGCACTTTATTGAGTTTTGATTTTTACGTAAACCTCTTCGTAGAGCCAATGGAAAGCTACTCTAACTTGTACTAGGATAGCAAGATCCTTCATTCTACACCATAACTTATTACTAGGAACTATGTCAAAATCCTTCTTGAAATCAACAAAACAATAAGTTTCCTCTTTCTTATTCCAAACTTTTTCAATAATATGCCTCAAAGTGATTATGTAAAGTGAATAGTGAATACCCACCTTAACCTCTTGTAAAGTGAATAGTTTCATTGCCGCGTTGACTCTAGGGGAACTTCAATCCCTAACTCGTGCTCATAAAACTATTTTGCATATTCAAACCATTGAATGGTTGTTCTGTTATTCTCCATTTTTTTCTTGATTGAAGTTCTTTCCAAAATAGTTTTTTTTATTCGTCCCTAGATATATATCAACTCTTCTCTCCTTGTATTTATGAATACCTTTTTTTACTTTTACAATTTTCTTGTATAACTTTGTGTTCTTCTCTTTACCCAGCTCCTTAATACCTCTCTATCCAACTTTGCATTCACCAAACCACACATTTATCGAAAACTAATGTATTTTCTTAGTGATAATAGATTTCCACAATCCATGTAGAATATTGCAAGAGTTTTTGGATTAGATTGTGTCGAAATTTTTTGTATCAAATCTAGAAAATTTCGACACAATCTGATCCAAAAACTCTTGCAATAATGTATTTTCTTGTTTTTTTCTTTGTCCTTTTACAACTCTCAAGCGACTCTTGATTTATGTTTGTTAGCTCATGAATTTTTATTATCTTTTCCTTTCTTTCTACACAATTGCATTAGTGTTTCAATAAAGATATTGTTGTTTTCTTGATTTAATAGAATTTTTCCTTTTGTTGGAGGTTTGTGAGTTAGTTGTTTATGCATCATATACTAATTTTTTGGCCAAGATAACAAAATTCATACTAGATTATGGTCTAAATTTAAATCACCAAGGGAATCTCCAATCACAATGTTTGTTATCTTATCATTCAAGCTTTGCAAACAAATTGAATAATCAATATGTATAATTTATGGAGCTCTTTCATCTACCCATACCATTGTGGTGCAGGAGCACCCAAAATACAAGTATCAAAATACAAGCATAAATCTTAATGTAATGTTTTTAATCTTTTTGTTTTGTTGTGTACGGTCTAATACACCATTGATAAGGTGTAAGGGGACCTTCTTGAAGCTTAGGTTTAATTTTGAATAAATTAGGAATCAGTTTGTAGGCGTTTTCTTAAGTTTTGGCTGAAATTCGAAAACACAGTATGTTTTCAAACGCGTGTTATTTGGCCACTTTTGAGCTCGAATCAGCAACCCTAACTGATTTCCCATGATGTAGAAGGAAATACACGACCATTTTGGTTGTTTTTGAATGTTCTTTGAACGAGAGTTCTTTTGTTGTGAGCAGTTTTCTAGAAATAAAAAAAGAAAACAGAGTTTTCATGCGTTAAAAAAAAAAATCTATTTTTTTCTGACTTGACTGCGCAACAGCAAATCTAATGATTTAACAGAGCATTTAGTTAGTTTGTTGTGATGTAAAGACTCTTTTAAAATCATTCTTAGTGGCATCTTAACAGCTCTTGCTACGTTTCTTTCTGTTCTTGTTTATATTGTATTTTATTCTCTCATTTTCTGTTGACTGAAAAATCTGCCTTAAAATGGTGGTTTAGTCTGTTTCTGTTGTGCCAAGAAACATGGTTGCGTGGGAAACAAGGCTAAACCCCTTTCATGTATATAGGTTAGTCATAGGAGTGAATGGAAGTTCTGTTTCTTTGTTGAAAAGTTGTCCCTAGGCGAGCTAAACAAGCCCGGCTTGGAAAAGATAGCAGAAACTTGACTTTGCGTGGCAGGGGTGTTCTTTATGATACAAGCTAAGGTGGTTGGCGAATGCATGAAGTCTTGGAGCAGGCGTAGGAGTGTAGTCAGCATTTTTTCCAGTGAATTTAAGATTGGAGAAAGCTATACAAACCAGGAAATGGCCTAAACCCTCATTATTTGGAATAATGTTGAATTCTGTGTGTGTGCAGCAAAGAGGGTTCCAACCCTAAGAATCTGATGGAGTTTGAAAAAAAAGAAGGATTCTGAGAGTTAGAAGGGAGCTGGGTTCAGTTTCAAAAAGGGAGAGGAGATATAATCAAATTTCCTTGTGTGTGGAAGGTTAAAAGGGCCAAAGATTGGAACCCTACCAAAAACCAAAAGAAAAAAACAGTGACTTTTTGTTGTGACAGAAAGTCTGAGTTTGGTAATTATGCAAAGATCTTTCCTGATGATTTTGTAGCTATAGAAGGCTGAACACACCCTGCCAAACTAGTTTTGAAAGTGGATGGAGTGGAACTGGTCTTTAAGTTGATTAAGGGCTAGTTAGAGCAGAGAGGAAAAGAAGCATCAAGAAATGCTTGATTTAGGCTTAATGAACGTTTTGGGACATTGATAGCAGGGTTGGCAGCAAAGACCAGGGGTGCCTAATTATTTGGGGAACCTATAGGTTTGGTGGAGGCAGCAACACCAGGGGTTATCTAAAGTGAGATCGAGAGCATTGAGTCGGTGAATGATTCAATCCAACCCTCGTTCTATCGGATTGGTATCAGAGCGCAGCTAAAGATTTGGGAAAGGAATCTTGCATGTCAGACATAGAATCAAGTGATACTTCCACCATGGTGACCAATGCAGAACTAGCAAAGATGATTGAAGAGCAAGAAGAAGACAATAAGCAGTTGAGGGAAAGAATAGCTCAACTTGAGGTAGCAGTGAGGAGTGCACAGTTTGAAGGAAGAATTTCGAAAGAAGAAGAGGTTGCAGAGGAAGATAAGACCCTTGAACCTGACCCCGTCTTGAAGGAGGAGCCTTTCTTGAAGGCATTAAAAGCTTTGAGTGGAAAATCACTTAAAGGAGTGCCACTATTTAGTGGAAAGATGGAACCTGACTTAGTCATGGACTGGATAGAAGGAATGGAGAACCATTTCGAATGTGATTGAGTTACAGAAGCACAGAAGGTGAAGGTTGCAAAATCAAGGTTGAGAGGATCAGCGTTAACTTGGTGGAAGTTTATTCAGACTGAAAGGGAGAAACAAGGTAAGCAGCCCATATCAACCTGGAAAGGAATGGTTGCTAAGGTGAAAGAAGCCTATATGCCAGATGATTATGAAATTCAGCTCCATAAGAAGAGGCAGAGTTTAAGACAAAAAGACCAAGATGTAAACACCTACACGGAAGAGTTTCAGAAGCTTTGCTTGAGATCAAATGTGGCAGAAGATGAAAGCCTAAAAGTGGCTAGATACCTCAACGGATTGAAGTGGAATATACAGGAAGAGATGGCTTTGCTCAGCCCGAAGACAGTCCACCAATGCTATCAGCTAGCTATCAAGATTGAAGAGAGGAATAAAAGGAAGCATGATCAGTCCTCTAAGGGCAGAGGAAGAGGCAGAGATCAAAAAGGACAGCGTGGAGGTTACCAAGGAAGAGGTGGTGACCAAAGAAGCCAAGGTGAATCCAAGCTTACTGAGCATGGAGGTGAAACCTCATCAAGGGGAGGATTTAATAGAGGAAGAGGACCTCAAGGGGGTTCAAACAGAGGTAGAGGAGCAGGCAGAAGTAACTCTTACTTTGCCACTATGAAGTGTTATAACTGCAATCAACTAGGCCATCCAGCTTATAGATGCCCGGAGAAGCTTCATCTAGCAATGAGAAAAGAGTAGCTTATGCACAAGAGGACACCGTGAGTGTAAAGACACCTGAGATTAGTCACATAGAATCAGAAGTAGGTGAAAATATGATGTTTAATAGAGTGTTGATCAGACAACCGGTCAAGGAAGAACCCAAGCAAAGGAGAGCTTTGTTCCAAGCAAGGTGCAAGATATTGGGAAAGGTATGCAAGGTCATTGTAGATTCTGGTTCTACGGACAATATAATATCTGAGGAGGCAGTAAATAAGTTAAAATTGCAGAAGGTACCTCATGCCAATCCCTACAAAGTCACATGGTTGAATAAAGGGCAGAGTGTCTTAGTGAATGAGCAAGTTACAGTGGAATTTTCAATAGGAGGCTACAAAGACAAGCTTATTTGTGATGTGCTGCCCATGGATGCATGCCATCTTCTTCTTGGCAGGCCATGGCAATATGATAGAGGTGTTGTATATCATGGTAAGGAGAATACCATAGAATTCACGAAGGATGGAAAAACCTTCAAGCTGCAATCATTGATTGAGGAAGATGAAGGGCAGTCCAAGGTTCCTAATATCATGTTGAGTAGTGGTAAAGAGTTCATCAAGGATCTATACCAATGGAATGAAGGTTATGTGGTCCTAATGCAATCCAAAGAGGAAGAAAAGGCTGAGAAGACAGTCATACTTGAAACAGTTCAAAGGCTGCTAGAAAAATACAAGAGCATTGTGAGTGATGGAACACCATCAACTCTACCACCCAAGAGAGCAATAAGTCATCAAATTGACTTCATACCTTGAGCCTCATTGCCTAACAAAGCAGCCTACAAACTGACCCCTAAGTAGAACAAAGAAGTGGCAAGACAAGTGGAAGAGTTGTTGAATCAAGGTCTGATTCAAAAGAGTATTAGTCCATGTGCAGTCCCAGTTGTTCTGGCAACAAAAAAAGGAGGTAAATGGAGACTTTGTACTGATTCTAGAGCAATAAATAGAATCACAATTAGGTATAGATTCCCAATACCTAGGATTGAAGATTTATTGGATTGCCTTGGAAGTGCAAAATTTTACACTAAGCTAGATCTTAAGAGCGGGTATCACCAAATCAGAATTAAGGAAGGTGATGAGTGGAAGACAGCTTTTAAGACAAACGATGGTTTATATGAGTGGAAAGTGATGCCATTTGGCCTCTCAAATGCCCCTAGCACGTTCATGAGACTAATGAATGAGGTGCTTAAAGATTTCACAGGGATTTTTGTGGTAGTTTACTTGGATGACATACTGATTTTCAGTAAGACAGCAGAAGAACATTTGAAGCATGTAGAGATGGTACTCAAAAGGTTGCAAGAAGAATAGTTGGCAATCAACCTTGAGAAGTGTGAGTTCTTCAAACAAGAGCTTGTGTATCTAGGCTTTGTGGTATCCCAAGGAATGCTGAAGATGGATCCAAGTAAGGTGGAAGCTATCCTAAACTGGCCTACACCAACCACAGCAACTGAGGTAAGAAGTTTTCATGGTTTGGCTCAGTTTTATAAGAAGTTTATAAGGAATTTTAGTGGTATATGTGCACCAGTATTAGATACAATCAAGGGTGGTCAGAAAACAAAGTTTAAGTGGACTTTAGAGGCTGATAAAGGGTTTGAAAAGTTGAAAAAAGAAGTGGCAACACAACCTATCTTGTTATTACCTAGTTTTGATAAATTGTTTATAGTTAAGTGTGATGCAAGTGGAGTAGCAGTAGGAGGAGTCCTTAGTCAAGAAGGTAGACCTATAGCCTTCTTTAGTGAAAAAATCAATGAAGCTAAACAAAAATACTCCACCTATGATCTAGAACTTTACGCTTTAGTGCAGTCCCTTAGGAAATGGAGGTATTATTTGCTGCCCAAAGAGTTTGTGGTTTTCACGGATAACTAGGCACTTAGTTATATCAATACTCAAGAGAAATTAAGCAATAGACACTTGAAATGGATGGAGTACATTCAAGCTTTCACATTTACCATTAAGCACAAGAAGGGACAACAAAACAAAGTGGCAGATGCATTAAGCAGGAGGATGTTGATAGTCCAAGAGATACAGCTGAAAAGCATAGGATTGGAAAGTTTTAAGGATCTCTATGGTGATGATGAAGACTTTTCTGAAGCCTACAAGGTATGTTCAGATTTTTCAAATCATTTGCATAGTCAATATGCTGAGTATACATTGCAAAATGGGTTGTTATTCAAGAGCAATCTGTTATGTGTCCCACGAGGATCAATGAGAGAAAATCTGATCCAAGAAAAACACAATGGCAGTCTTAGTGGGCATTTTGGTATTAACAAAACTTTAGAGCTGGTACAAAGGTTTTACTATTGGCCTAAGTTAGCACGATATGTCAGTATGTTGAACAGTGTGTTGTTTGCATGAAAGCCAAAGGGGGAGCTAGCAATGCTGGGTTATATCAGCCTTTGCCTATTCCGAACAGACCATGGGAGTGTGTGAGCATGGATTTTGTGGTGGGTCTTCCCAAGACTAAATCTGGTTTTGACAGTGTTTTTGTAGTTGTGGACAGATTTAGCAAGATGAGTCACTTTATTCCTTGCAAGACCACACACGATGCAAGCTATATTGCCCATCTATTCTTCAGGGAAGTTGTGAGAATCCATGGATTGCCATTGAGTATTGTTTCTGACAGGGATGTAAAATTCATGAGTCATTTCTGGAAAACACTATGGAGCAGATTGGGAACTAATTTATCATTTGGATCAGCTTACCATCCTCAGACCGATGGTCAAACCGAGGTGGTTAATAGAGTGTTAGGTAACCTATTGAGGTGCTTGACAAAGGAATATGGACAGACCTGGGATATGGTGATTTCCCAAGCGGAATATGCATATAATGACAGTGTGAACAGAATTACAGGAAAAATCCCATTTGAAGTTGTGTATGGGATGCATCCAAGGGGAATTTGTGAGCTTAGAAACCTTGGAAAAATGGAGAATAGGAGTGGACATGCAGAAGACTTCACTCAAACCATGAAGGAGATTCATGAGCAGGTTAAGAGGACAATCACAGTAGCAACACAAAAGTTGAAGAACAAAGTTGATGAGACAAAAAGAGATGTGCAGTTCCAGGTGGGTGATTATGTGATGGTTCACCTCAACAAATCCAGATTGCAGAAGGGGATGTCCACCAAATTGAAAATGAAGTGGGTAGGACCATGCAAGGTAATAGCTAAGTATGGAAAGAATGCATACAAGGTGTAACTTCCATCGGATTTGGGCATATCTCCAATCTTCAATGTTGCTGATTTGATCAGGTACAAGGGTACAGTCAATGATGACTTTAAGAACAATCAGGAAATCTTTCAGGATATCAGTAATATACCCTTCCAATTCAAGAGAAAGCTCAGGCAGAGAAGGTCTTGGAGTCTAGGGTGAAAAAGTCAACAAGGAATAAGGTATACATGGAGCACCTTATCAAGTGGAAGAGCAAACCTGACTCAGAGGCTACATGGGTACAAGAGGATCAATTCAAGAAGCTTGGCATTGACCTGAAACTGATACCACCTTCTAGTTCTCCGTCTTCGTGCTGAGAGGGGGAGAATGGTGCAGGAGCACCCAAAATACAAGTATCAAAATACAAGCATAAATCTTAATGTAATGTTTTTAATCTTTTTGTTTTGTTGTGTACGGTCTAATACACCATTGATAAGGTGTAAGGGGACATTCTTGAAGCTTAGGTTAATTTTGAATAAATTAGGAATCAGTTTGTAGGTGTTTTCTTAAGTTTTGGCTGAAATTCGAAAACACAGTGTGTTTTCAAACGCGTGTTATTTGGCCACTTTTGAGCCCGAATCAGCAACCCTAACTGATTTCCCATGATGTAGAAGGAAATCCACGACCATTTTGGTTGTTGTTGAATGTTCTTTGAACGAGATTTCTTTTGTTGTGAGTAGTTTTCTGGAAATAAAGAAAGAAAACAGAGTTTTCATGCGTTAAAAAAAAAATCTATTTTTCTGACTTGACTGCGCAACAGCAAATCTAATGATTTAACAGAGCATTTAGTTAGTTTGTTGTGATTTAAAGACTCTTTTAAATTTTTTCTTAGTGGCATCTTAACAGCTCTTGCTACGTTTCTTTATGTTCTTGTTTATATTGTATTTTATTCTCTCATTTTCTGTTGACTGAAAAATCTGCCTTAAAATGGTGGTTTAGTTTGTTTCTGCCGTGCCAAGAAACATGGTTGCATGGGAAACAAGGCTAAACCCCTTTCATGTATATAGGTTAGTCATAGGAGTGAATGGAAGTTCTGTTTCTTTGTTGAAAAGTTGTCCCTAGGCGAGCTAAACAAGCTCGGCTTGGAAAAGACAGTAGAAACTTGACTTTGCGTGGCAGGGGTGTTCTTTATGATACAAGCTAAGGTGGTTGGCGAATGCATGAAGTCTTGGAGCAGGCGTAGGAGTGTAGTCAGCATTTTTTCCAGTGAATTTAAGATTGGAGAAAGCTGTACAAACCAGGAAATGGCCTAAACCCTCATTATTTGGAATAATGTTGAATTCTGTGTGTGTGCAGCAGAGAGGGTTCCAACCCTAAGAATCTGATGGAGTTTGAAAAAAAAGAAGGATTCTGAGAGTTAGAAGGGAGCTGGGTTCAGTTTCAAAAAGGGAGAGGAGATATAATCAAATTTCCTTGTGTGTGGAAGGTTAAAAGGGACAAAGATTGGAACCCTACCAAAAACCAAAAGAAAAAAATAGTGACTTTTTGCTGTGATAGAAAGCCTGAGTTTGGTAATTATGCAAAGATCTTTCCTGATGATTTTGTAGCTATAGAAGGCTGAACACACCATGCCAAACTAGTTTTGAAAGTGGATGGAGTGGAACTGGTCTTTAAGTTGATTAAGGGCTAGTTAGAGCAAAGAGGAAAAGAAGCATCAAGAAATGCTTGATTTAGGCTTAATGAACGTTTTGGGAAATTGATAGCAGGGTTGGCAGCAAAGACCAGGGGTGCCTAATTGTTTTGGGAACCTATAGGTTTGGTGGAAGCAGCAACACCAGGGGTTATCTAAAGTGAGACCCAGAGCATTGAGTCAGTGAATGATTCAATCCAACCCTCGTTCTATCACATTGCAATTAATCAAATCAAAAGCATCAAATAAATCAAATAATTCTTCACCAAATTGGTTGATATCCCCATTATTCACTAAACAACTTAACCATTGGTGATTTACCTCTTCAGTAAACCATAGAGGACTATTATCCTCCTTGCTTCATAAGATTCCACTTTGTGCATTAGATGTCCTCAAATTGAAGTTACCTAATAGAAGAACTTCCCCCTGTTGTGAGAAAAATGAGAAGTTATTCTTATACTTGGAGGGAAAAATATTTTTTTTGCAATTCTTATGTGCTCGTCATTCTCAAAAAAATTAAACTAAAGGTATTGCTTACTTAGGCCTATTTTTTCAACACAACAAGAATCCCACTACTTACTCCCTCTGCTTACATGCTTCTTGGATAGTTTTTGGGATATTCCTTAAAAACGCACTTGAAAACCTTTTACCCACTCCTTGCATATGCCTATCCGTTCCTGCAAGTGCAACATGCCTCTTCCTGCAATCTCCTCAGTGAGCGTTTGAACTTGTTTCTACAGATATTCTACATCATCCAGGCTAGCTAGAAATAGCATCGGAAAAGTTCTTTGAAAAATGTCAAAGGTCGAGCGTCGACTGGTCTTCCTCGTCACCTCCTGATTTATCAAAAAGGAAATCAATCGACACAAAAGAACGGATTTAAATAGTAAGAATAACCGTACTTTTCATCTGCCTACGTCCAATCTTACCACTACGTTATAAATCAAGTTTCTTTTCGCGTTATTCAATAAAATCTTGCCTGAAGTGGATGATTTTCTTCAGAGAAATGCAGCAGGCAGTTTGAAAACTGCAACTATTGTTAACGAGCTGAAAATAGTGAAACTAAAATTTGATGTAATTGACATGTATCATGAGATGATAAATTGCCTTTTCATTACAAACAAGCTAATGATATATTAGATAAATGTCTATTTTATTGATTATAATAATATAAATGTTACAAGTTATCGTTCAAACTTCGGAGAAGATTAATAGAATCTTTTGATTGGTCAATGGAAACTATAATTAGATATCATGCCATGGCAGTGACTACTGAGATTAAGATCTTAATTTTCATAATAGCTTTGTGATACTTAAGTAAAACGTAGTCCCTGACAAAATAAATCTATCATTATTGGCCCCTTCCGACATATTATACAAGTTAAATTCCTACTCCCAAGTTGCACAGAAATAATATTAATATTTAATAAATAAAAATAACTCTGCTTTAACCAACAGAGAGATGACACGGTTGCAATAATTTGTCCAAACTAAACTTCAAAATAAGAACTATATTACTAATTCCCTTGTTTGTTTGTTTTTTAAAACCGTACTTTATCTCTTAGATTGATCTGTTAAAGAAACTTCTTGTTGGGAAATGTAATTTCTTCCTCAAATAAGATGTAAAAATATTAATTAAATTAGAGGTTTCTAGAAATTCCAGCTGGACTAGAGATTAGGAATTAAGTAAAATTTGGTAAAGTTTTAGAAGTTATTTTTATGTCGGTTAGGGTTGGATAAATTCTAAAGTTTAGGGTTAGGTAAATTCTAGAAACTTATTTTATGTCGGCCAAGGTAAAATAATATGTCAGCCTATATTCTAGATTATTCTAAATGTATTTAAAGTCCTCTATATAAGAGGCAGATGTAAACCATTTTTGTGCAAGCAATTAAATACAAATATTTTTGAGCAGCAGCCCATATTTTATTTGTGTGTGTATTTATTCATAAATTGTTGAGTTCATGTTTGTTTTGATCTGTATTGGTATGAGCATTGGCTTGAGAATTTATGAAATATTTTTTACAGAAAGTATTGTCATAGTAAATCTGTGTTGCCCTAGTTAGGGTTTGGTATATTTTTGTTGAAAAAGAATTATGAGATAACATGTGTCAAAAAGTTGTTGAAAGTGATGATTTTTGAAGTTTGAAGAAAGATTGCAACAAGGGTTTCAAAAAGTTACAGCTTGTTGAAGGAAATTGTGGAAGAGTGAAGGCAGGCGAAGATTGCAAAATTGAGGTAAGTTTATTTGTTTGATTCAATGGGAAAAGCTGATAGAGTGAAGAAAGAGAAAACAAAAGATTTAGAAGAAGAATTAATAAAAGTGAAGAAAGAAAATACAAGTTTAAAATGTGAAAAAAGATTTTTTAGAAAAAGAATTAGAAAAATCAAGGAAAGAAATGGGGGCAGAAAAATGTAATCTTTATACAGAGGCAATTGAAGAGCTAGAGGATAAGTTAAAGTTTGTGGAACAAATAAATAATTTGCAGGTAAAGGAATTGTGCAAATTTAGAGAGAAAAATAAAGAGCTTGAAGAAATACTAAAATTGTTTGATGAGATTAATACAAGGAATGAGGAATTGGAAAAAAGAGTGAAATTGGTTGATGATTTAGAAGAGAAATTAAAGAAATTAGAAGAAGCAAATAGTTTGCAGGTGAAAGAAATTACAAAATTGAATGAATGTTTGAAGGCAAGGAAATCCATATGTGATGTTTCATGTAGTATAGAAGATTTGAATTTGTCAATTGAGAAATGTGTTTTTGCTGAAAAAATTTGTGATAAAAAATGTCAAAAAGATAATGTTGTTAGATGTAATGGAAATGAAATGAATGTTGGTTTAAAGATCATGGAAAGAATGGGATACAAAGGTAAAGGTTTAGGAAGGCATGATCAAGGGATGAGAGAGCCAATTAAGACAATAATGAGGCCAAAACATGAAGGACTTGGATATGTGACAGGTAAAGGAAATAATACAGGTGTAACCAAATTTGTTAAAGAAATGGAATGTGTGCAATGTTGTCATTGTAACAGGAAAGGACATACAAAAAATAGATGTTGGGACTTACATCCCTGCAGTATTTGTGGTTTGAAGAGTCATTCTGAAAAGACATGTTGGAACAAAGAGTGCAAGAAGGATTCTATGGCAGGTTGTATGAAAATGGATTGTGGATGGGTTTATGGATCGAGTTGGCAGAAAATTACAGGTACGATCAAGAACTTGTTTAAGTATAAAAGTTCGCAAGTGAATGTTGATGGCAATCAAGCAAGGTTTTCAAAAGGCATAATTGATAATAAGTTTGAAGATGATAGCAATCATGGAAAGGCAAGACATCAAAGAAGGTGGAAAGTTACAGATAGTGAGTTTACAGAGAAGAAGACTTCTAGTTTGAAGTTATGAAAATTTCAAGTTTGAATGACTGCCGCAGCAGTGGGATGAGAGTTGAAAAGAGTTGAGGAAAGAGATCTGCAGATCGTAGAGATGGTTTGAAGTTTGAAGACTTGGACAAAGGCAAAGGCATCATCAAGTTTGAAGATATCAAGCAAAGAAAAGGATTTGCAAGGTCAACAGTCAAGAGCAAAGAAATTTATGCAGCAGCATTTGAGGTCGAAATTAGGGGGGAGTGTTGGGAAATGTAATTTCTCCCTCAAATAAGATGTAAAAATATTAATTAAATTAGAGGTTTCTAGAAGTTCCAGCTGGACTAGAGATTAGGAATTAAGTAAAATTTGGTAAAGTTTTAGAATTTATTTTTATGTCGGTTAGGGTTGGATAAATTCTAGAAGTTTAGGGTTAGGTAAATTCTAGAAACTTATTTTATGTCAGCCAAGGTAAAATAATATGTCAGCCTATATTCTAGATTATTCTAAATGTATCTAAAGTCCTCTATATAAGAGGCAAATGTAAACCATTTTTGTGCAAGCAATTAAATACAAATATTTTTGAGCAACAACTCGTATTTTATTTGTGTGTGTATTTATTCATAAATTGTTGAGTTCATGTTTGTTTTGATCTGTATCCATCCACCCCTATCACTTCTGCACTTTCTTGTTGCATGAAAAGGATTAGCAGGGCCTTGATAGCAATGTCCCTAGAAAATAAACTCCCAAATTCATCTGAAATTATCTAAAATTATTGGTAATATCCAAGGGTTGTAAGCCACAACAAAAAGCAAGCACAACTTGGTATAAAATGAGATGGAAGCACTGACAAATGGTTCATAACTCCAAAGGAGATAAATTACCATTCAGTTATAATGTGATCCTATGTAGACTTACATGAAGAATACTCTAGTAGGGGTACATAATGAGTTAAGTTCAATTCTAAGTTTCATTAGTCGACATGATATTGCTTGTGGCCATAGTGTGACCTTGTTTAGATGAATACACCAGTCATGATTATTATTATTTTACATTCCCAAAGTATTCAATAGAATTATAGTAGTCATGATTAAAGACACTAGTCCATTCGTTACATAAGAGGTCCCACTTACCATTAAGTATATATGGAGGGAGTAAACAAGAGTGTTGGAAATATTGTCATTGATGTCAAATATGTAGATAAACGTTGTCATTAATATCAAAGGCAGATTGAGAGTGAAAGAGTTCTCATCATTGTTGATCTCAATAAAAGAAATCAAGGATGGTACAATGATCAGCAATAAAATAAAGCTCATTGGAGTTACATATAGAACAGGTTAGAGAGTCACAAATATTAGCTAGCTGTTGTATGGCATTTCCAGTTTTTCTAAAATACACAATTGAAGAGATAAGATAAATTTGGGCACCTGATTTATAAGACAAAGTTGGAGAAAAAAAAAAGGCCCGATAACCTTATATGTCTGTCAGATATAATTAAAAGGGACTTTTCCATTTGGAGTAGAGCACAGTGGATGGTATTATTCCAAACGCACATGGACATGGAGAATAACTGATGTGGAAGTTTATTTGCTACCGACCTAGATGAAAGGTGGATGTGGAGAATAATCAAATTATAAGCATACACATTCAACAATGATTATAATCATTATTAAGACAAATCAAGACCAAAAAAAAAAAAGGCATCGATGTTTTAAAAAAAAAGAAGAGGGCCGAGCAAGAATCTTCAAAATAATCAACATGCTGGCTTCAAAATAGCGTCATTCACAAATTCAGATCTAGAATCCGTCTCAGAATTAGAGAGCTTTTTAGGAAGAGTGAAGATATCACAAGTATTCGATATGCTATCAAATTCGTCAAAGCATTAAGAAACGAATTAATCGAAGTATAATCTAGAGTGAATCAAACTAAAAGAAACGATCTAAAAATAGTACATATTCGTTAAGACAAAATGCGAATGAAGATTTAATATAAAGAAGTGTGAATTGGATTTAAGCCAAGTATGTATTAACTACGTATTATTTTTGAAAAGCCAGCAACTTAATCATTCGACTTGGTTAAAAGTTCTGTTTTTCAAAAGATTCGAAAGACGTCTTTTTATCTAAGGATGCAATCTTTATTAAAAGATATGTTAACAACAGAATCGTCTTCATTAAGGAGGAAATAACATTCACGTCTTTTGTTATCTGAAGACATGTCTGTGCTGAAAGAATTGGTGCGAAAGAACTATGAAGTAGTTCAACCTTTGTTTAAAAGAAAAGATACGATCTTTCTAAAAGATATGATTAATTTCTGGAAAGTCATTTTTGAAGAGGAATGTTGTAATACAGAAATAATACAATCATCAAGGAGATTCGAATAGGCTTGTTGTTGGTAAAAAGGCAGAATTCCAAAAAAGACGTCTTTCTTCAAAAGGGAGATGTAACTCTGCAGATAGATGTGTTTCCTCTTGTTCATTAAGGAGTAACAAAGTCAAAACAGAAAGGTCATTAAGGCAGTGAATCAATTTAATGAAGGAGTATGAGTGAATGTTGAAAAGGCATAAGTTATGATCTTTCATCAAAAGGCACAATCTTAGATCAAATATATATTTGCAATTCATTCTTGTTTTGTGCATGTGGTTGTCAAGTTCAAGAAGTCTAATTCAGAAGCTTATCTTCTTGTGTGAGCTGAGTGTGAGAATTTACATCACAAAGGCAGATTAGAGGATTGGCTGAGTGCAGATCTGATTGGCTTCATTTGTTTCATCCATCAAGTCAAGGTGTGGTGCCTTGCATTAGGGGTTGGTGCTCCTTGTAGGTAGGTGCCTACTAAAATTGTAAAGGGTTAGGGTGTTCCTTGTAGATTGTATTCTACTAAATCATCCCTCTTGTAAATTGAGCAGGTTGGTGCCTACTCCCTTAAAAATTTTAATAAAGCTGGATCAACTTGTGTAAATTGGGTCATATGAAAAAATTGATTGTAACAAGTTTTGAAAAGATTAATAATTGAAAGTTTGTGTTGATTTACTGATTCACCCCTCCCCCCCCTTCTCAGTAAATCTTTTGTGCTCTTCAATTGGTATCAGAGCAAGGTCCTTCTTGAAAGCTTAATTGCTTGAAAGAGATCCTTAAGAGCACATATGGAAAATCTAAGCAACACTGTGAAAGCACCCATCTTTGATGGGACTAATTATGCCTTTTGGAATATCAAGATGGAAGCATACTTGAATGCACTTGGGTTTGATGTGTGGCAATCTGTTGTTGATGGGTATTCACCTCCAGCGACCCCTCCAACGGATCAAGCAGCCAAAAAGAAAAGTGAAAACAATGCAAAAGCTAAGCATGCTCTTCTTTGCAGCCTAACAAATTCTGAATTTACAAAAGTCATGAGGTGCAAATCAGCAAAAGAGATTTGGGACAAACTTCACAACATCTATGAAGGAGATGCAAAAGTTAAGAAGGCAAAGTTGCAAACTCATAGAAGGAAGTTGGAGACTCTCAAGATGAATGAAGATGAAGATATTGCCTCATACTTTCTCTGTGTTGATGAAACGGTAAATATCATGAAAGGACTTGGTGAAGAAATTGAGGATACCTTTATTGTTGATAAGATTCTAAGATCACTATCTACAAAACTCGAGGCCAAGGTTGCAGCATTGGAAGAACTAACAAATCTAGATCAGCTGAAAAAGGATGAATTACATGGGATCCTTGCTGCCTATGAGATGAGGATTGAAGGTAGATCACCACAAAAAGAAGTCTCATTCAAAGCATCCAAAAATGACAAGAACAAGCATGAAGAAAAGGATGAAAAATCAAGTGATGAAGCAGAATCTTACTTCATGGGTAAACTTAAGAAAGGAAAAGGAAAATACAAAGGAAAATTCCCTTTTAAATGTTTCAATTGTGGAAAAGTTGGACATTATGCTTCAAAATGTCAAAATGAAAGCAGCTCTAGTGAAGAAGAAAAGGAAATCAGCAACAAGAAAAAGGGAAAGAAGAATTTCAACTCAAAGAAGAAATTTCAAAAACATAAGAAGAGTTTCTATTCAAAGAAAGATAGCAGCACCTCCGAAGAACAAAGTGAAGATAGCTCAAGCAATGGGGAAGATGAAATATTGTTTATGGCTGAATGTGAAGAACAAAGTGTTGATCAAGAATGTAAAGAAGAAGAAGTGATAGATCAAGATGGAAATGAAGGAGAGGAAGTAGATCTTGAAGAATTGCACTATGCTTACAAGAAAAATGAAGATTTGAAGAAGGCGGCTGCCAAGTACAAGTTGAAGATCAAAGAGATGACAAATGACTTGGAGAATTCAAGCAAAACCATTGAAGATTTGAGAACTCAAATCATGGAAGCTGAAAGAAATGAAGATGAATTGAAAAACAAACTCAATACAAAGGAGATGAAATGTGACAAGCTGGAGCAAGAGATAGCAATGCTAAAGTTGGAATTAGAGAAAGCAAAGGTTCAACACACAAAGATTGATGAAGAATCCAGCAAGTTGATGGAGCTAATGAAGGCTGGAGATTTTCTTCAAAGTAAAATAAGAGGTAGTTTTGAAGAACAATCCAAGAAGGTCACTAACTCCAAAGAAGATTTCAAGACTTTCTCAAAGCAAGGTAAAGAAGATTGGATAAGTGTTGATCCTAAAAGAAGACTGAATACTAGGCACTTCTATGCATTTAATGGCTATTGTTTTCTGTGTAACAAATATGGGCACGAGGCCTTAAATTGTAAAAATAAAGTGAAAAATATTTCTAGCTACCTTAGGAGAGATTATAATCCTTTCACACCATTAATGGACTATAATAGTCTATGCTACAATTGTAATAACCTTGGGCACAAAGCACAAGCTTGTAGGACAATTTTTAATGACTCTCCAAAACAAAACAAAAAGGTAGATAAGTCCATTGAAATACCTATCAAAGTGTGGAGGAAAAAGGAGAAATCAATGTTCATCCAAACAACCTTACATGTTGAAAGTAAGAAGGATAGATGGTACATTGATAGTGGGTGCTCAAAGCACATGACAGGTGACAAGAGCAAATTCATCTCTCTTGAACCTACTGATGAAGGAACAGTAAGATTTGGTGATAATACAAGAAAACAAATAAAAGGAAAAGGAACACTTAGTCTAGATAATGGGAGAACTAAAACAGAAAATGTTTTGTATGTTAAAGGTCTAAAAGAAAATCTTCTAAGTGTTAGTCAACTTTGTGATCAAGGACATAGTATCACATTTTTTTCTAATACATGTGATATCAAGAAAGATGGAAAGTTGGTTGCTCAAGCTGAAAGGAAACATAATTTGTATGTCTTAAAAGAGATAAGTTGTGAAAGTTGCAACTTAGTACAAGAGGATGAAAGTTGGTTGTGGCACAAAAGGCTAGGCCATCTAAACTTTGATAATATTGTCAAAGTTAGCAAATCAAATGCTGTGAGAGATATGCCAAGGATAACAAAACCTTCTAATATCATTTATAGAGAGTGTCAACTTGGAAAACAAACAAAGTCAAGCTTTAAGTCTAAGGAGCATTCTTCATCAAAGCCATTAGAACTCATACATACAGATCTTTGTGGACCAACCAAATCCAAGAGCATGAATGGAGAAAGATATTTTATGTTGCTGATTGATGACTTCTCAAGAATGACTTGGGTTGCATTTTTGAAAGAAAAATCTGAAGCTTTTGATAAATTCAAAGCTTTCAAAGAGCTGGTTGAAAATGAAGCAAACAGCAAGATAAAATGTCTTAGATCAAATCGAGGAGGAGAATTCACATCAAAGGAATTTGAAAATTTATGCATAGAACATGGAATTAAAAGGCAATATTCTACAGCAAGAACCCATCAACAAAATGGGGTTGTAGAAAGAAAAAATAGGACGGTTCAAGAAATGGCAAGGGCAATGCTAAATGAAACCAAGATAGCAGATTCTTTTTGGAAGGAAGCAATTCATACAGCAGTTTACATCTTGAATCGTGCACAAATAAGAGTGAACAATGAGAAGACACCATATGAACTTTGGAAAGGTAGACCAGCAACTGTCAAATACTTCAAAAAATTTTGGAAGCACTTGCTACATTAGAAGAGATGGAGAAGATTTGAGCAAATTTGACACAAGAGCAGATGAGGGAATTTTTCTTGGCTACTCATCAAAAAGTAAGGCATATAAATGCTACAACAAAAGAACTCACAAAATTGTTGAAAGTGCTAATGTAAGAGTTGATGAAGGAAAGCAATTCAAAGAAGTTGGACAAAATGATCACCATGTTCAAACTATAAATAATGAAGATAAAGAGGATGAGGACTCCCAAGAAGAAGAAAAGGAGGAAGAGGCAAGGGAAGAAGAATCCTCACAAAAGACTCCCATGAAGACACCAAAGACACCTTCCAAGTTTGTTCAAAAGAACCATCCTGAAGATTTGATTATTCAAGATAGATGTAGATCTACAAGGAAAATGGTGAATTACAATGAAGATTATCATGCAGCATTCCTATCTCAAGTTGAGCCCAAAACTTTTGAAGAAGCAAGCAAAGACAAATGTTGGATTGGTGCAATGAATGAAGAATTGGATCAAATAGAGAAAAATGAAACTTGGGAACTTGTTCCAAGACCAAAAGATAAGAATGTAATTGGCACAAAATGGGTTTTTAGAAACAAATTAAATGAAGATGGTCAAGTCACAAGGAACAAAGCAAGGTTAGTGTGCAAGGGCTATGCACAAGTTGAAGGAGTAGATTTTGAGGAAACATTCGCACCAGTTGCAAGGATTGAAGCAATTAGAAGTTTTTATCCTATGCAAGTCACAAGAAGTTTAAGGTATATCAAATGGACGTCAAATCTGCTTTTCTTAATGGAGATCTAGAGGAGGAAGTTTATATTGAACAACCCGAAGGCTTCCTATTATCAGAAGACAAGGATTATGTGTGCAAGTTAAAAAAAACTCTCTATGGGCTTAAACAAGCTCCTAGAGCTTGGTATTCTAGACTTGACAAATATCACAAAGAGCAAGGTTTCAAAAGAGGAGATGTAGATAGCAATTTATACATCAAAGAAGAGGATGGACATTTATTGATTGTGGTGGTGTATGTAGATGACATCATTTTTGGTGGAGCCAAGGACAAAATGTGCAAAGAATTTTCATCATGTATGCAAAAAGAATTTGAGATGTCAATGTTGGGAGAATTATCCTTCTTCCTTGGGCTGCAAATTTCACAATTAAGCAAAGGTATTTTCATCTTCCAAACCAAATATGTGAAGGAAATGTTAAAAAGGTTTAGAATGGAAGATTGCAATCCTGTTAGCACTCCTATGGTTACAGGTTGTAAGCTAAGCAAAGATGATGAATCCCAAGAAGTGAATCAAACACTTTATGATCAATGATTGGAAGTTTGTTGTATTTAACTTCTACAAGACCAGACATAATGCAAGCTGTTGGAGTTGTGGCAAGATTTCAAGCAGCACCAAGAGAAACACATGTTCATGCAATAAAGCGTATATTCAAGTATTTGAAAGGCACAATGGAATATGGTCTATGGTACCCTAGTAGCAATGATTTCACTCTTGAAGCATTCACAGATGCTGATTGGGCTGGCAATGTGGATGATAGAAAAAATACAAGTGGAGGAGCTTTTTTTCTTGGAGGAAATCTAGTGTCTTGGATAAGCAAAAAACAAGAATTAGTCTCTAACTACAGCAGAAGCTGAATATATTGCAGCAGCAGCATGTTGCACTCAACTTTTGTGGATGAGGCAAACTTTAAAAGACATCAAGGTGGAGTATGATCATCCCTGCACTATCTATTGTGATAATACTAATGCAATCAATATCTCCAAGAATCCAGTGATGCACTCAAGAACCAAGCACATCCCTATTAAGTATCACTTTTTGAGAGAACAAGTAGGAGAAGGACAAGTGTGTTTAGAATACATAACTACAAAAGAACAAACTGCTGATATACTTACTAAACCACTTCCAAGAGACACATTTGAATATCTAAGGGACAAATTAAGAGTTGTTTCACATCCATCAAATTAATTGATGGAAGTATGTATTCAAGGGGAGCTACACACAAAATCTTGTAGCTTCGTGGAGCTAACATATTGTTGGAAGACCCTTGCCATTGATGTCAAAGGGGGAGAAATTGGACACAGGGGGAGCAAACAAAGGATCAAGTTGCCATTGGAGAAGTTGCCATCAATAACAAAGGGGGAGATTGTTGGAAATATTGTCATTGATGTCAAATATGCAGATAAACGTTGTCATTAATATCAAAGGCAGATTGAGAGTGAAAGAGTTCTCATCATTGTTGATCTCAATAAAAGAAATCAAGGATGGTACAATGATCAGCAATAAAATAAAGCTCATTGGAGTTACATATAGAACAGGTTAGAGAGTCACAAATATTAGCTAGCTGTTGTATGGCATTTCCAGTTTTTCTAAAATACACAATTGAAGAGATAAGATAAATTTGGGCACCTGATTTATAAGACAAAGTTGGAGAAAAAAAAAAGGCCCGATAACCTTATATGTCTGTCAGATATAATTAAAAGGGACTTTTCCATTTGGAGTAGAGCACAGTGGATGGTATTATTCCAAACGCACATGGACATGGAGAATAACTGATGTGGAAGTTTATTTGCTACCGACCTAGATGAAAGGTGGATGTGGAGAATAATCAAATTATAAGCATACACATTCAACAATGATTATAATCATTATTAAGACAAATCAAGACCAAAAAAAAAAAAGGCATCGATGTTTTAAAAAAAAAGAAGAGGGCCGAGCAAGAATCTTCAAAATAATCAACATGCTGGCTTCAAAATAGCGTCATTCACAAATTCAGATCTAGAATCCGTCTCAGAATTAGAGAGCTTTTTAGGAAGAGTGAAGATATCACAAGTATTCGATATGCTATCAAATTCGTCAAAGCATTAAGAAACGAATTAATCGAAGTATAATCTAGAGTGAATCAAACTAAAAGAAACGATCTAAAAATAGTACATATTCGTTAAGACAAAATGCGAATGAAGATTTAATATAAAGAAGTGTGAATTGGATTTAAGCCAAGTATGTATTAACTATGTATTATTTTTGAAAAGCCAGCAACTTAATCATTCGACTTGGTTAAAAGTTCTGTTTTTCAAAAGATTCGAAAGACGTCTTTTTATCTAAGGATGCAATCTTTATTAAAAGATATGTTAACAACAGAATCGTCTTCATTAAGGAGGAAATAACATTCACGTCTTTTGTTATCTGAAGACATGTCTGTGCTGAAAGAATTGGTGCGAAAGAACTATGAAATAGTTCAACCTTTGTTTAAAAGAAAAGATGCGATCTTTCTAAAAGATATGATTAATTTCTGGAAAGTCATTTTTGAAGAGGAGTGTTGTAATACAGAAATAATACAATCATCAAGGAGATTCGAATAGGCTTCTTGTTGGTAAAAAGGCAAAATTCCAAAAGAGACGTCTTTCTTCAAAAGGGAGATGTAACTCTGCAGATAGATGTGTTTCCTCTTGTTCATTAAGGAGTAACAACGTCAAAACAGAAAGGTCATTAAGGCAGTGAATCAATTTAATGGAGTATGAGTGAATGTTGAAAAGGCAAAAGTTATAATCTTTCATCAAAAGGCACAATCTTAGATCAAATATATATTTGCAATTCATTCTTGTTTTGTGCGTGTGGTTGTCAAGTTCAAGAAGTCTAATTCAGAAGCTTATCTTCTTGTGTGAGCTGAGTGTGAGAATTTACATCACAAAGGCAGATTAGAGGATTGGCTGAGTGCAAATCTGATTGGCTTCATTTGTTTCATCCATCAAGTCAAGGTGTGGTGCCTTGCATTAGGGGTTGGTGCTCCTTGTAGGTAGGTGCCTACTAAAATTGTAAAGGGTTAGGGTGTTCCTTGTAGATTGTATTCTACTAAATCATCCCTCTTGTAAATTGAGCAGGTTGGTGCCTACTCCCTTAAAAATTTTAATAAAGCTGGATCAACTTGTGTAAATTGGGTCATATGAAAAAGTTGATTGTAACAAGTTTTGAAAAAATTAATAATTGAAAGTTTGTGTTGATTTATTGATTCACCCGCCTCCCCCCCTCTTAGTAAATCTTTTGTGCTCTTCAAAGAGTTGTGTCAATAGACTTATTGTTCTTTAAAGATACAAGCCAATAAAGAGAATTATCACATAGTTCCATAAACACCTGATTTACCCTGCTTTCAGGTAATCAAAATCAAAAAGGGGTAATCATGATATAACTTCCGAACCTAGCATCCATCCTTACTTTTTCTTTTTAAGAAGTGCACTAACACGTAGGAACAACTTGTCCACTTCATCAAGTTCAGGATGGCAAGAATCATCACCCAACCCATCCACCTTCTTTGACTCTTCAGACGTTTTGGCCTCATCTTTTGCAAAATCAACGAGGGCCTTCTCACCATCCAATTTTGCAGTATCAATATTGTCTAAATACAATGAGTCTTCTCGTTCGCTAGATGAATCTGTATCCATTTCACAATCAGTCTCAAACAAATCTGAAAGTGCTTCTGAATCTGAAGCTATGTCAAAATCTGTGCCTGAAGCATGATCAGTTTCAGTCCCACAGTACTCAGAAAGACCTTTTGTCTCTCTTGCATGTTCAACCACATCCTCATTACTCTCGGAAGAATACCCTGTGAATGTAACTCCCCTTTCTGCCACATGTTCTGTCACACCTCTCTGATTGTTTAATATCTGCTTACCCTTTTTTTGACTCTCCTCAACTCCACCTTTCACCTGTTGGCGAAGCATTTCTAGTTCATTCTCCAGTCTTGGTATGAAGATCCGTACTGCTTGGAGAGCTTCTTTATATTTAGATTTAGTTAAAGCCTGCAACACAAATACCATTCAAATTTTGAGGCCCCAATTTACTTTGGAGTTATCCATAACATAAAATTATCAACAAACACAGATTGCAACAAGTTCTATTTCTCCAGACATAAAAACGTGAGATCAAGACATATCATGCTATTAAAACTTTACACAAAATAAAAAGGGAGATGCCTGTGCAGCTTCAAAATGATGTAAGTGAATACAGCATAGAGTAGGATGTCTTGCCTTATTCTTGGAGAGAGTCATCCTTGGGGTCATGATTTCAGTGGGTGGCTGAGAATAATTCTTTCCACGATACATTATAATTGTGTTTCCTTCATATATGTCCAGTACAATACCACCAGTCAGTCTTGCCAATTCTGTTGCTATTTTGCAAACCTCGTCTGGAGTGAATGTCTTGACAATTACCTTAACAGCCTGATGCTTCTTCCAATGTAAATGCATATTCAAGATTACACCTCCAAAAATTCCCCGTCTACCAACTGGAACATAATTCTTGCATTTATGACCCATTTTAAGGTAGTAGAAGTGCTCTTCTGGAGTAAGAATTTCAGGGTCATGTGTGGTATCTGAAGAATGTTTAGGCTCTAGTTTCTGCAAAGCTGCTACCAAGCGAGCCTCTTTTCTTTGAGCCTTAAATTGTCAACAGAAAATAAAAGTTAGTCAAATAGTTCCTCCACATAACAAGTTGCAGAAATTTTAGGAAACAAATTAAGGACTCTCCCACCAAACAGGTTAAGAATCTCAAAATTAGACCTTAAACGTTACTTAAGCATTAAACAGAATGGGAAACAAACTAGAATCTATAACTGCAATGCTTGCAGTCTACTAGACTGCCTGCAGCTAAAATGGATCTGAAATATAAAATTGCCTGAACACAGGATGTTCCAACAGGCTTAAACGTGAACAAGATCAACTCTCTTGTACATAAACCTCAGTTGGGCCGCTTTGCAAAGCCATTAGGTAAAGAAAAAGTGATTTTAAAAGAAGATGAGTAATAAGAAAGAAGTTGAGAGAGCTATAAGGAATAGTTACAAAGCAAAATTACAACATACAACGAATACATAACAAACAGATATATCCAGTAAAAGGAAAAAACAGCAAAAGAACTAATAGAATCACTATTTTCCAGCAAAATGCTGCAGAGATTGTTGTACTTTTGTTCTTGAATATATGAGACAAAATGAGAAACGTGTTTTTGCAGTAGTTGGTTTCAGCTCGCTTTGTGTCATGGCAATTAGCAGCCTCTGCACAAATTTGTCAATATCAGCCATGCAATATGAATAGACAGATCTCTGTTTTACAGAAATTGTCCACTTGATCTGAGATAGAGGAATGCCACTAAATACAACAGTTTGGGTGGCCTCACATTGTTACAAAAAAACTTAAAGGCCTTGTTTTGCAGGTGAAAATGCTGAAAAGAGAGGGAATGAAGAATCCCTTTAAACAGGTCAGCTGCACAAAAGTCTTGTTGGCAAGGTGGGGCCAGATGGCAGGCTGAAGAGGGCACTGTGAAAGCAGACTTGGAAGAGTTCATCCCTTGAGCAATGAAAATAGTTATTGTTTTTGAGAGACATTAATACTTTGTTTTGCTAATGGTAGCCACCAGTTCCCAGGTCGATGGAGTTGGAGGCTATCACAGTTGCTTCAGTGTTTCATTGCTAAGTTGGAATGGTAGACTGTTCCTTTTCCATTGTTGACACTACAGCTATTTTTGGCCTGCTCCTTTTCTAATTTTTCAGGGGTGACTACTTCCATGAAGACATCTGCATATTTCAATATAGTGGATTTGTCCTTTCATAGCTTTTGATAAAATCCTGGAGCCTGTTCTGTTCCTTCTTGCAATAGATATCTACATTCCCAATAATAAAATATCTATTCGAAAAGACCTCCTGAAATTTTGGGAGGCCTGGCCTCAAAAATGTCTCAAGTGCTAACCTACAATTTGTGTTATGAATTTAGTGAAGCCATCCTCACCTGCTTGTTCATCTTCAGAATTAATATTCCTTATCAGACTAAGTTGGAGAGCCTCTACACCACTATAGGAGGCCACTTTTGCTATTTTAGGAACCAAAATTAGTTTTGTAGCATTTAATTGGACTAGCATCGTTGATTCCTCTAAGCTCTTCTACTATCTCTAGCAGTTCATCTATGATTATATTCCTAGATGTCTAATAGAAATGCATAGAGAACTCTTCATGCCCTAATGATATATCCTTGTTGAAAGAGGATAAACTCCACTCCAATTCATCTTCCTTGAGTTTTTTGGTGATTACTTTATTATCCTTCCTTTCTATGACTATGGAATATGCCTGAGAAGCTCTTCTTTATCTTGGTCCAGGTTTTGAATTCACTGATCCTCTTGGAATGGATTATAGAAGCATTTTGTTGCATGGGTTATGATATATTTAGGACCCGTTACAAAATGTAACAATCAGGGAAACAAAGTTGGGATTCGCCATTGATATTTTGATGGTTTTGAACCAATTTATAGAAAAATACTGTTGAAGTCTCCTTTTGTGATCCATTTTTTCTTGCTCTCTGGGGCCAGAAAAAATTTTCCCTCTATTGGATGACTACCACCTTTTATATGGTTGGTTGTGTTGATTTAAGATAGCATCGGTCAGATATAAATGATGACTGCATTTATGCATCATCATCATTTATATTTAATCGAACTACTCTTAAATATAAAACGTCTTCAGATAAATAATTTGAATCTTTGTTTGCTGCGTGTTAAGAGCATGTTAATTGGTAACCACCGATTTTTCAAGGGAACCCGCGCGCTCAAGGAACACATCCCATGAGCGGACGTGTCTCCATCTTGTGGAGACACGTCCTCTCATGAGACACGTCTCCTTAGAGCGTGTCTTCTCCCATGATATAAATGGGAAAACATTTCTATATTGCAAACATCGAAATTGATTAATGTTCTGCAATCAGCACATTCAAATACAGAAGTATAGATCTGACTTAGAATTCTTACACAGTATTTCAGTCTTAGAATTTCCATAGGTCTTTTAGGATTCTGCTCTGATAAGATTTGATAACATTTACATGGTATCAGAGCCACGTTAAGTGAATTCAAATCAAATCTAGATATCAGATTCTTAGAAAAAATTCGTATTTTTGAAAAAAAATCGAATTCACATCACATTCTTCATAATGTCAAGTATGATCAGATTTGAAGATCGTCTTGAGGGAGCAAACAACTTCACCTCATGGAAATTCAGAATCATGATGATTCTCAAAGAAAATAAGTTAGACTCATTTGTGAAAGAAAACAAGGGGGAACCAGAGGATGATCCTGAGAAAACTCAATGGATTGAGAATAATGAAAAAGCCATGAAAATCTTAGTAGATGCAGTTAGGGACCACATAGTACCTATTCTAGCAAAACATGAAACTGCATATCTAATGTTCAAATCCCTTGAGAGCACCTATGAGATAAACAACACCTGTAGGACTCTTGCATTAAAGAGGCAAATCAACAATGTCCAAATAAACAAAGGAGAAACTATTAATGCATACTTCATGAGGATCATTGAACTAAGGGATCAATTATCTACAATTGGATATCAAATTGATAGCAAAGAGTTAACACTAATTGCACTAGGAGGCCTACCAAACTCATGGGAGCCATTTGTTCAAGGAATAAGTGCGAGATTTGAACTCCCCAAGTTTGATAGGCTAAGAACAGACTGCCTTCAAGAGGAAACAAGACTCTCAACAAAAAAAAACAAACAAAAATCCATAGATGAGGAAATTCAAGTGCTCAACACATCATCTAATAAAAGGGGTAAGAAAAACTCTTACGGGAAAGGATCATTTAAGAGAGAAATTCCCATGGAAAAGGGTCATTCAAGAAGAAGAAAGACATCTCTCAAGTACAATGTTTTAGATGTGATCAATAGAAGAAAGACATCTCTCAAGTACAATGTTTTAGATGCGATCAATATGGGCACTATGCAATGAAGTGCCCTGATAGATCAAATCAACGAGCATCATTTGCTAAAGTAGGAAAGTCAAATTCAGACCATGATTCTGAGAAATTTGTATTCTATTCAGCCTTATCAAGTCAAGTATCTAACAATATCAACAACTGGGTGATTGATAGTGGTTCTTTGAGGCACATCACAGGGTTTAGAGAACACTTAGACACTATGTCTGAAGAGACTGATGAAGAAGTAACAATTGGGGATGATTCTGCACATCAAGTAAAAGGGGTTGGAACTTGCTCCATCACATTGAAATCTGGTCTCTCCCTTCAACTCACTGGAGTTTTATTTGTACCTGGAATAAAGAGGAATCTAATATCCATCTCTGCTCTGGAAGACAATGGATATAGGGTTACCTTTATGGATGGGAAAGTTCTGGCATGGCCTAAGAACTCATCTATAAAGAAAGCTCTAACCATAGGTATAAGACAAGGTTATCTTTATAAACTATGCACTGAAGTCAAGCAAGCCCTTACCCTTGATACTTCCGATTCAAATGAAATTTGGCATAGAAGATTAGGACACCTTCATTTCCGTGCCCTACCCTCTGTGGAAAAACTTGTAACAGGATTACCTAAGTTAAAACCAACTCATGAAGGAGCTTGTAAAGGTTGTGCCCTAGGAAAGAATACAAAGGGATCCTTTCACAATAGCTTGAGTAAAACCCAAAATGTGTTAGAACTGGTTCACTCAGATTTATGTGGCCCCATGTATGTACCCTCCAAGGCAGGATTCCTATACTATGTCATATTTATAGATGACTTCTCTAGGAAGACCTGGATTTATTTTCTCAAGTGTAAAGAGTCAATAGAAATCCTTAAAAGGTTCAAAGAGTTCAAAGCTCTCACTGAAAACTTCTCTAGGAAGAAAATCAAAATTTTAAGGACAGACAATGGGAAAGAATACACCTTTGAAATCTTTAAGGAATTCTGCATGAATGTTGGGATTAAGAGGGAGTTTACAGTAGCCTACAACCCTCAACAAAATGGGGTTGCTAAAAGGAAAAAAGAACCATTGTAGAAGCTGCAAAAGCAATGTTACTTGACCAGAACATAGAAACCTCATTATGGGCAGAAACCTCTAGAACTGCTGTCTACATTCAAAATAGATGTCCTCATTCTCATCTAGATAACAAAACTCCTGAAGAAGCATTTACTGGCATAAAACCTGATATTAGTCACTTTAGGATTTTTGGTTGCCCAGTCTATATTCATGTGCCCAAAGAGAAGAGATTCAAACTAGAACCTTCTGGAAAGAAAGGGGTATTTGTGGGATATAGTGAAACCTCCAAAGCTTACAGGATATTCATACCCGGGCAAGAACAAATTGAATTGAGCAGAGATGTCATCTTTGAAGAAGACATTGCATTCAAAAGGGCAAGAAGTTCAAATGAGATAGAAACTTATTCACCTAGAGTCTTAGACGAGGATCCTACCCTTGAGATTCAGAGGGAGTATCCTGAGGAAATACCAAATGAACTTCTATCTACTTCAGATGAGAATACAAATGACAACAGCAAGAAGAGATCACTTTGGGCTAGAAAGATGATCAAAGAAGCTGAGAATCATGCAGCACCCAAAGGAACGTTTAGGGAGAGTAAAAGACCCAAACAGTTCTCAAGCTACGTTGCTCTAATGAATGACATCATAAATTCAGAACCCACCAGTGTTTCAGAAGCCTTCAGACATCAAGTATGGAAGGACGCAATGACAGAAGAGTATCAGTCCATTCTAAAGAATGATGTATGGGGTATAGTGCCTAGACCAAAAGAGAAATCTATTGTCTCTTCTAAATGGCTCTTCAAAATCAAACATGTTGCTGATGGCAGTATAGAAAAACATAAGGCACGTTTTGTGGCAAGAGGTTTTTCACAAAAGGAAGGCATTGATTATGAAGAAACATTTGCCCCTGTTGCCCGTTACACATCTGTGAGAGCAGTGATAGCCATTGCAGCAGCTAAAGGCTAGAAGATCCACCAAATGGATGTAAAAACTGCCTTCCTAAATGGAACCATTGAAGAGGAAGTCTATCTAGAACAACCCGAAGGTTTTGTGATACATAAACCTGACTCACATGTATGCAGACTAAAGAAAGCACTGTATGGACTTAAACAGGCTCCCAGGGCCTGGTATGAAAGAATTGACAGCTACCTCTTGGGACTAGGATTCTCCAAGAATGATGCAAACCCAAATCTTTACTTTAAGGTAATTAAAGGTGATATGTTAATAATTATTTTATATGTTGATGACCTGCTGATAACAGGAGAAGATCACCTCATTGCTCAAGGAAAGAAGGATCTAACTTCAGAATTTGACATGAAAGACTTGGGCATTTTACACTACTTCCTAGGTTTGGAAGTCTGGCAAAAACCAGATGGCATCATACTAAACCAAGGAAAGTATACTATTGATATTCTGAAGAAATTTGGAATGTTGGATTGTAGACCCATGTCTACACCTATGGAAACCAACCTTCACAAACTAAAAGAAGCAGCAGCAGAATCTAAGTGTGCAGATTCAACCCTATATAGACAAATGATTGGATCATTAATGTACCTGGTTAACACCAGACCTGATATTTGCTATGCAGTGAATGCTCTAAGCCAGTTCATGTGTGAGCCAAAGGAAATTCATCTTATGGTTGTGAAACATATATTGAGATATCTTCAAGGCACTATTGGATATGGTCTCCTTTACAAAAATGAGCAACTAGACCTACATGGATACTCTGATTCAGATTGGGCTGGAAGTGTAACCGATCGGAAAAGCACATCAGGATGTTGCTTCAGTTTAGGATCAGCCATGATCTCTTGGATCTGCAGAAAATAGTCTTTTGTAGCACAAAGTTCGACAAAACCTGAATACATTGCAGCCTCTATGGGGGCAAGAGAAGCAGTTTGGCTCCGGAAATTGCTTGTGGGACTCTTTGGTGAACCCTTGAATCCTACTATCATTCATTGTGATAATCAGAGTTGCATTAAGCTCTCTGTAAATCCAGTATTCCATGATAGATCTAAACATATTGAGATCCCCTACCATTATGTAAGAGATATGGTAGAAAGGAATGTAATCCAGTTGGAGTATATTAGTACAAATGATCAAACTGCAGACATTCTCACCAAACCTCTCTCCAGAGTCATGATTGAACACTTCAGGAAGAAACTTGGTATGGTTGAAATGTAATTTGATATTATGTTTGAAATTCAAATTGTCTAGAAGTTGTACTAATATATTTAAAGATGTTTAACTCCATGACCTTATGGGCCCGCTCCCCCTGTGTACACTATTGAAAGGTGACGATCTTTCTAATAATGAACACTTGTATGTGACATTGTAAAGTGATGACTCTACAATGATGAGTTGAACTATCATGATAGATATCATGTGACTTGATATTTGTGGACGTGTCATGATAGTATCTCTTGGACACTTTGATCGATATCATGGTATTTGATGTCATTTGAAGATCATTGTGATCCTTAAGAGATGATTATGGTGGATAATTATATATCCGTGGACATGCCATGAATTATTATGGTAGACATCATGTGACTTGATGTCAGTACACATACCATAATGAAGATGTGTTATGAAGAATGTCATGTGACTTGACAATATTGAAGAAACATATCATATCTTCGATATCACGTGTGAAGGTGATATCTCCACTTAATTCGTTTTGAAATATCTTCCCTAGCTAAGAGGGAGTGTCGATTTAAGATAGCATCGGTCAAATATAAATGATGTCTGCATTTATGCATCATCATCATTTATATTTAATCGAACTACTCTTAAATATAAAACGTCTTCAGATAAATAATTTGAATCTTTGTTTGTTGCGTGTTAAGAGCATGTTAATTGGTAACCACCAATTTTTCAAGGGAACCCGCGTGCTCAAGGAACACGTCCCATGAGCGGACGTGTCTCCATCTTGTGGAGACACATGTTCTCATGAGACGCGTCTCCTTAGAGCGTGTCTTCTCCCATGATATAAATGGGAAAACATTTCTATATTGCAAACATCGAAATTGATTAATGTTCTGCAATCAGCACATTCAAATACAGAAGTATAGATCTGACTTAGAATTCTTACACAGTATTTCAGTCTTAGAATTTCCATAGGTCTTTTAGGATCCTGCTCTGATAAGATTTGATAACATTTACATGTTGTTTTTTTGTTTCAATTCCTCGGTTATTTCTTATACTCTCATCATTATATGAATGACTTCCAATTTGAAAGAAAGCAGAGGTGCAGAATATACTTCCTATACTAATCTATGAGAAGAGGTATGTGCAAAAAATAAATTGATCATACAATTACAAGAAAATAAACAAAAAAGCAATATACTACAACACAATAATTTACGTGGGGAAAAACTTTTCAAGCAAGAACCCCCAATCCAAAGCAACTCAATAGAATTACAGTAATCAATAGTTACAATACGCTTGCCAAGTCTAAGCGTTTTCAAAAATATCACCAACAATAAATTTGAAACATTTCTAGCAATATAACAATACCTATAAAACTCATTGTGAAACCTCCATCTCAACCACCCAATAAATAGGAAAAGCAATACATGAAAACAACAAATGATAATTAGGAAACCATGAGCTAAAATCATCCAAAACGTGGCACTCAAATTCCTAGTCAAAATACAACACCCAAATCCCAAGATGAAACCACAAACTAAAGAGAGTATATTCCTTACACCTATCATAAGCTCATCATGATCCACTCACCAACTTGTGCTCCATCAGCTCCATTCAAAGATGTCTAATGATGTGTCATAACATGCATCCTACATTGCTAAACAAATGTAACTCCCTCTTACAACTCTCTTATGCATCATAGATGCTCTTACATTTCTGATGTGGGGGGCCTAACTTTCAAAAGCCATAACTTTTGATTCGGGATAATGATGAGCCCCTTTTTCTAAATTGAAGGTCTTAAAGAGCTCAATATCTCCATAACCCAGTTGGTCTGATTAAGGCTTGTTTCAACATTTTTGGGGGCCAAAATCTAACTATATAGCCCAAAAATTGATTTTTTTTTGTTCTTCACATTAGGATAAAAAGTTGAGATACCTTTCCTAACATAGTTTAGCACTCTACATTTTGTAGGCTGTGAAAATATTTCCAAACTCTTTTAAATCCATTATCTGATTTGAATCCTATTGAAATCTAACTTCTTAGAAAATCTATAAAATGAGTGACCTTATAATATTAGAACATTGGATCATTGATCCAATATATTAGTTTTAAATTTTGGATTTGTGAGCTGCATGCATTCAATCTGAAAAAGGTTCTTTGCATTTGGTGTGAACATGGTATATTACCTAACTAGTTTTCTATTAGGTCCTACTCATACTTACATACTTAAGCTTACTTAGGTCATTTTCTTTTTGTGTCTTATATCATACGATTAAGACACTAGTCGTGATCTTAGTTTGTCTTAGGGCTTCATCCTTGTCTTTATAACAAGGTTTTCTTCATTGTATATTGTACTAGTTTCATTTTATGCATCAAATGAATTCTCTAGCTTCATAGTATTTCCATTGCTTCTCTCTTGTGTAAAGGTTGTTTTGGCTGTAGGTGATTCTTGGCTTTTGTGGGATTGATCAACAACTCTTATATGGTATCAAAGCTCTAAATTTACAAATTCTCTTCCCTCTTTTTGGAGTGTTTTGGAGAAGAGCTTTCAAGCAATGCATCTTGGTGCAAAACAAACCTAATGGTTGAGCTTTGAGGGCCCAAAAACCTATATATCAATATAAAACTCAATAGGTTTGGCATCAAAAAATTTATAAGCTTTTTTTTGGGGGGTTTGCAAACTCTTGCAAGAAAATGTCCACACAATTGTACAAAATCTTTACAATTTTGTATGACCGTTTAGTCATCAGACAATTGTCCACTATTGCTATACAATCGTAATCTACAAAAGATCGAAATCTCATAGGAAATATTTAGCCTATGTCATCCCTAACGCCTTAGTCAATAAGATTTGGGAGAAGGCACAATGACATCATCAATGACACAAGGTTTACAAGCAAGTTTTTATAAACCCCCAATTATATTAGGCTATTAGCAACTTGGAACAAGTTTAACGGGCAGAAAGTTTAAGGACCCTAATTATTCCCAAACCAAGGGTACTACATCTTGCTGACACGCCACCTCCATCCTACCACTCCACTAGCTCTGCTCAACTCTACCACAGCCCCCCACAATGCCATCTTCACCCTGTCCTCAACTAACTATTGTCGCCTGACCTTCACTCCTCAACCACTGCCACTTAGCCAAAGACAGTTACACCACTATAGGGCTGCCGAAATAGTGCCTACTATTGCTTGCCCAAGGAGGACCTTTTTTCCGAGAACCATAACTTGGGCAAATAGTATCAGATTTTCACAAACAAAAAGGCATGGAAAAGCTGGTTTTGTGTACTTTGTAACTGTCAATCTAGTTTTTCTTGATTTTGCCCCAAGTACCTATTATTTCAGTCTAAAATCAGTCTCTCTATTTTTAATTGTACTTTGGATATTTTAAAAAATATGGGACCATTTATTTTGGGAGGGTTTCAATTTCTCATGTTTTGACCTCTAATTTGTATATGAGGAGTATATCATTGTAAAATCATGGTTTTTACAATTCATCCTTTTGTAATCACCTTAAACAAAGGGAACTACAAACTTGGCAAGATGGCAACCTGAATTATCTCAGGTGGCTTCATCTCTTGCCCTATCTCAATGGAATTGTCATTGAATTAGGCACACCTAACCAAACGATAGCATTGGTAAACAAAAATGGTCCTTAGATTGATTGGAAGTAGTGTTGATTTTGACACTACAATCCATCTCACATACTGAGTGTCCGCACACTCTTTCAAAGAAAAGTTGGGAGAACAATGGAGGCTAATGTATTTGGATGACATACATTGAGATCACATCATCTCCATCGCTTGTTTCTTTGAGTGATTGTTTGCAACAAGTATATCATAGTCTTCTAGATTTGGTACATTGTGATGAATACTTGACAAATATTACAGGTTGGTTTTGTGAGTCCCATCTTACAAATTTGACACACTTTTGGGCATCCATCTCCTCTTTCATGATGGTCCCATAAACGTTTGTCACAACATCTTCATCTTTGGATCTTGTTCTTCATTTGTCTCCACATGGTCCAACTTTGTCACCTTCTCATTAATTGGGCTTGTACCTAATTTGATTGTGGCATACTTTCATAACAACATGGCAACATTGAGCAAAGTTCAAAGACATCAACATCATCATATATCATGATCTTTCTTCCTTCATAGGGAGATATCTTGCATCTATACTTGGTTTTGTTTCTTCCCAAGGAGAGGAATATTGTTTTTTGTTCTTAGACCTTCATCATCCTTTGATAAGCATCAACCCTCATTGCAAGAGATTACATGTTATGGGGGGGATATATAGTCTCTCTTTCTCTCCTATATGGGGTACATTGGTGACAAAAGTAGTACTCAAGGGGTCATGTTGAGTTCTTCCTTCCATCAATTGTACATTTTTGTTTGCATCTTTTCTTTATTTTGGAGAGAGTTTTTTTCCTAAGTTTTTCTCCTTTACTTCACTAGTGAGAGATTTGTTTGTACATGGGTATCTAGCATGGCCTTGTTGTTGGGACCCATCCATGCATCCTTGCATTTTTGCATGAATTTCCATACTCACTAAGTTGCACTCAAGTAGGGGATGTTGGTGTACACATGGTATATTACCTAACTAGTTTCCTATTAGGTCTCATTCATACTTAAACACTTAAGCTTACATAGGTCATTTAGTTTTTGTGTCTCACATCAAAGGATTAAGACACTTGTCATGATCTTAACTTTTATCCTATGGTTTTGTCTAGAGTTTCATCCTTGTCTCTATAAAAAGGGTATCTTCATTGTATATTGTATCAATTTCATTTTATGCATCTAATGAATTCTCTAGCTTCATAGCATTTCCCTTGGTTCTTTCTTGTGTGGAAAGTTATTTTAGTTGCAAATCATCATTGGCTCCTACGGAGAGTTGATCAACAATTCTTACACTGTGGTCTTTATATAGTGAATTCGATATTGAGAGTAATGAACAATAATCTGAGATAGTTGACTTTTGAATTCTGCTTTGAACTATTGTATATGAATCCACCAATTGGATAGAAGGTTCCTTCAAATTCCTCTACGATATATTTATATCCCTAAGTTTTTTTTCCATGTCAATAATAATCTAAGTCTATCATATTGGTATTTACAATAAACAATGTAAAGACATCTAAAATTCTTTTGTTGAATTTTTTGTCGCTTCCTTTTGTTTGTCCATGTGTATATAGACCAATAGAAACATAAAGCAGCAGACAAAACAAGTTATTCTTTTGTTTTAGTTCTTGATTAACTCCTTTACTCTCATCCTTCTCTGAATGACTTCCAATTTAGCCTTTTACATTTTGCAGGCTGCAAAAATACTTCCAAACTCCTTTTAATCTATTATGTGATTTGAATCCTAAAGAAATCTAGCTTCTTATAAAATACATAAATGCATGATCTTGAAACATTGGAAAGTTGTTCCAAAATCCCAGTTTATCAGTTTCTAAATTTGGATCTACAAGCCACGTGCATTCAAATTTGAAAGGGTTCATCGGTCTTTATTGAAGAGCACACAAGAAATAATGGGAGGGGGCAGGTGAGTAGGGGTGAATCAATATTTCAGACTTCAAAAACTTGAAACCATATAAATCAGAAATCAAAACAGTAAGAGCAAACATTAGACATCATGAACACCAATATTATGTGGAAAACCCTTTCGGGTAAAACACCACGACAAAATATTGCTTTTATTTACTTCAAAGGGCACCAACCAAGATTACACAAGTGAGAACCAACTCTCCTGAAGCACCAACTTTGAATGGCTGAAGCACCAACTTCAGCATGAGCACCAACTCACACAGAAACAAAACAACACAGCAACTCTGAATCATGTCTGGAAATACATCCTTCACTTCAACTTTATCACAAATCAACACATGCTTGCATACTGATCAAAATCTGAAATACCTTAGTTATGAATCTCAACTTCATCTAGAACAGAGCCTCAATCCATCCTCCTTTTTAAGCCTTTAATACTCAGAAAAATATTGAATCAGATTTTTTTTAAATGCATACACCAACACTTCAATAGCAGAAAGAATACTGTGCAAAAAGCAACATATATCAGAACTGAAATACCAGAAGCGACTATCTCAGACTGAAAAACTTCTCTAAACACTCGACACAGCCATTGTATGATGCAACTATCTCAATGTGCATTTTATGTCTCACAAGTAGACTAAATGGCTCTCTAAAAATCAGAACAATAGCTATTCAAAATGCAGGCCATGCCTGGAATGGACTGGTAATAAAAGAATTTATGAGTGACAAGACCTTCAAATATGTCGCACAGCATGACCATCAAAGTTTGATATGCACACAAACATCTCTACAATAAAGCATGGCTCTTAAAAAACTTCCTCAATATATACGAGCCTCCATTTGAACAAGCCTGAAGAATAGTAAGAATGCATTAAAAAATGCCACTAAGGCATGTGCTAAAATTCACACGATATCCATAGAAATTCGACTCCAACACATGACTCAACGTCAAAGCCTGAATATGCTCACCCAGCTCAAAACATACACAGTCCGCACATCTTCACACCAAGAAGAAACGCCAAGATAATAGTATGAAGACCAAATGTTTTTGCATTATCAAGCGCACACTGCAATATCCATGACAACCTCATTAAAGCGAACCAGCTATCGCTGTGCCCCACACTCCACACAACTTCCAAATTTCACCAAAGAAAGAAATATGCCATTAAAATACACTGTATCCCACAAACTTCAGCGCATATCAAAAATCATGCATGCACCCGATACATACTCAAAACCAAAATAGACAGCTCCTCTCAAGATACATATTCGAACAACCACATGACACAAAAGGAACATTTCAAAAAGAACTGAAGATAGAAAGCACATTCAATTTTTTAACTCCATCTACATATGAAGTAACACGTCTTCATAAAAAAAAACTCAAACTAGGACATTATAGCCGCCCTCAACAAACCAACGGCATTCATGAAATTTACGACAGGAATAAATTTGGCATATATGATTTACGATAGCATATATTATTTAACTAACTACCACTCAGCCAGCACATACACCACTCCCATTCAATACGACATATCATGAACATTGCTCGTTGATGAAAGATAAAGGACCCATCGACTAAAGATAGAGTCGTTGCATATAAAGGAAGCCTCAATAAAATACAAGTCCTCACCCACACAACTGAAACGGCAACCAAATCAATAAGCCACCCCATAATTAAATCTATAGATGACTAACAAGGCGTTACAAACCTTTGACTTTCTAACAAGTTCAAAATGACATGGCACTTACAAAGCTGATTTGGCGTAACACTTAGAACCTGACTCAAAAAATTTGACTTGGTGCAAACTCAAACACTCAAGCCACAAACATCAATGACAAATTATTTCAACAATATTGATGGCAACACCTTCTGAAACCAAAACCAAACTACTCCCCCTAACTCACTACTACCCCTTTGACATCAATAACAAATTGAACCACCTGCAAAATTGAAACATCCTACATAACTAAAACGGGGTTGATAAAATATGACAATGAAAGCTCCCCCTTAGTCTAAACACCTTCTCAAGGATGGAGTGAAATCACTCCCAACTTCTCTT
This sequence comes from Sequoia sempervirens, assembly GCA_007258455.2. Taxonomy (NCBI): domain Eukaryota; kingdom Viridiplantae; phylum Streptophyta; class Pinopsida; order Cupressales; family Cupressaceae; genus Sequoia; species Sequoia sempervirens. The sequence continues at coordinate 438,114,032 of VDFB02086081.1, read as the reverse complement.
TTTCTACTGCTTTCTTCTTCCTACAAACTTTCTTAACAGCTACTTTTTCAGTCGCCTGTTGTTCTTTCTTTTTACTTTGCTTGAAAGATTCTGCAAAATCGCTTCTACAAGTCTTTGCAGTATGACCAAAATTATTGCATTTGTAACATGTAACATTGGAATTCATCAAAGGAGCAAAAAAATTCCTATCCAAGAATCCTTGATTCTATTCAAATATCTAAAATTATTTCTTGCAAAAACTCTACAATTTAATGCTGCCTTGTGACCAAAATGATTACATGAAAAACAATATCCATAAAAGAAAGAATTGTTAAACCTGGTCATGTAATCTTGCCTTGAAATAGGAGGTCTCCTGAAAGTGCTATTTTTGATTTTTAAATGAGAATCTTATGTTCTATAAAAGTTGCTCTTTTGTCATTCCTCTTTTGCAGGCATGGAACATTGACCTTCTTCAAATCCAACTCCACTCTTATCAGCTGAAGGTTTTTGTGAACTGATAATTTTGTCTAACAGGACAGCACTCTCTTCATTTTTTATTTCTCTATTTAGCTGAGACATAGTCTTGTCAAGTTGTTTTCTCAAGGAAACAATTTCTAATTCGAACTTCTCACAATTTTCTTCCTTCATTTTGAGCTTCTTCAATCTTTCTGGCTTCTTCAATCTGAATTTTTTGATCAACAATCTTCTTTCCAGCTTCTTCAAGTACTTGAGATATCTTAACCTTTGAATCATTGTCTTTTTGTTGGCTGTACTTTCAACTTCTAATTCTTTTTTCTAAGTTTTCTGATTTCACTTAGTGCACTAACAAGTTATGGTTCAAGATCTACTTCTCCTTCTTCATCATATTGCTCATCTTCTATATCTTCATCTTCAATCTCAGGCATATTTTCTTCTTAAGCCATAAATACGATTTCTACCGAAGACACTTCATCACTATCATCTGTTGAGCTATTGTGATCTTTTGATAAAAACTTCTTGCAAATTTCTTTAACTTATTCTTCTTACCCCAATACCCCTTTTCGAAATGTGTTTGATTTCTTTTCACAATCGCTGTCCTCATTCTTCTCATAAGGACATTTGGATGCGAAATGTCCCACTTTTCCACAGTTGAAGCATTTGAAAGGTAACTTGCCTTTGTATCCTAAACCCTTCAATTTTCTTATGAAATGTGCCTCATTAGAATCTAAATCTTCATCTGAAATATCACTGGTGGTAGGCTCCTTGTCTTTTCCCTTTTTCGAAAGTTTGAAGGCTGCCTCTCTTTTGATTGATTGATCAAGCATTGCTCTCATCTCATAGGCTGTAAGAATACCATGTAGCTCATTTACTATTAACTTATCAAGATCCTTCATCTCTTCAATCGCTGAAACCTTCGCATCAAAACACAAAGGAAGAGACCTTTAGATTTTCTTAAATCTGAACAACAATGGTCTCCTTAATCTTCTCTCCTAGACCTTTGATTGTATTGAAAACTTCATCTACTCACAGACAATAAGCAGCAATATTTTCCTCTTCCTTCATCTTGAGACTCTCAAAATGTCTTCTATGTGTCTGAAGCTTTGCCTTCTTGACTTTAGCATCTCCTTCATATGTTTTCTGAAGTTTATCCCAAATCTCATGAGTTGTATCACAATTCATAACATTCACAAAACCTTCACAAATTCGGTTTCAGACAAACCACATAAAGTAGCATTCATAGCTTTTGCATTATTTTCAAAAGCTTTCCTTCCATTTGCATTCGATGGAGGAGTTGAAGGAATTGTATAACCAATTACTACACTTCTCCAAACATCAAAACCAAGAGACATCAGAGATAAGTACGCATTCAAACACTCAAAAATGCATAGTTAGAGCCATCGAATAAGGTAGCTTTGTTTGTAGCAAGCCTTTCATGAGAACCCATGTGTGCTATCAGGATCTACCTCCAAGCGATTAAGCCTTAAAATGAAGAAACCCCACTCTGATACCAATTGAAGAGCACACAAGAAATACTGAGAAGGGGGGGAGGGGTGAATCAGTATTTCATACCTCAAAAATTTGAAACCATATAAATCAAAAATCAAAACTGTAAAGAGCAAACATTAGACACCATGAACACCGATATTACGTGGAAAACCCTTTTAGGTAAAATTCCATGGCAAAATATTGCTTTTATTTACTTCAAAGGGCACCAACCCAGATTACACAAGTGAGCACCAACTCTCCTGAAGCACCAACTTCAATGTGAGCACCAACTCACACAGAAACACCACAACACAGCAACTCTGAAACGTGTCTATAAATATGTCCTTCACTTCAACTTTATCACAAATCAACACATGCTTGCATACTGATCAAAACCTGAAATACCTTAGTTCTAAATCTCAACTTCATCTAGAACAGAGCCTCAATCCATCCTCCTTTTAAGCCTTTAATACACAGAAAAATATTGAATCAGATTTTTTTTAAATGCATACACCAACACTTCAATAGCAGAAAGAACACTGTGCAAAAAGAAAAATATATCAGGACTGAAATACTAGAAGCAACTATCTCAAACTGAAAAACTTCTCTAGACACTCAACACAGCCATTGTATGATGTGACTATCTCACTGTGCATTTTATGTCTCACAAGTAGACTAAATGGCTCTCTAAAAATCAGAACAATAGCGATTCAAAATGCAGCTCATGCCTAGAATGGACTGGTAATAAAAGAATTTATGAGTGACAAGACTTTCAAACATGTCGCATAGCATGACCATCTGAAAGTTTGATATGCACACAAACTAATAAAGCATGGCTCTTAAAAAAACCTTCCTCAACATATGCAAGCCCCTTTTTGAACAAGCCTGAAGAATAGTAAGAATGCATTAAAAAATGCCACTAAGGCATGCGCTAAATTCACACAGTTTCCATAGACATTCGACTCCAACACATGACTCAACGTCAGAGCCTGAATATGCTCGCTCACCCAGCTCAAAACATACACAGTCCGCACATCTTCACACCAAGAAGAAACGCCAAGATAATAGTATGAAGACCAAACGTTTTTGCATTAGCAGACGCACACTGCAATATCCATGACAATGTCATTAAAGCAAAAGAAATATGCCATTAAAATACACTGTATCCAACGAACTTCAGCACATATCAAAAATCATTCATGCACCCGATACATACTAAAAACCAAAACGGACGGCTCCTCTCAAGATACATATTCGAACAACCACGATGATACAAAAGGAACGCTTCAAAAAGAACCGAAGATAGAAAGCACATTCAAGTTTTTAACTCCATCTGCATATGAAGTAACATGTCTCCATAAAAAAAACTTGGACCAGGACACTATAGCCGCCCTCAACAAACCGACGGCATTCATGAAATTTATGCCAGGAATAAATTTGGCATATATGATTTACAATAGCATATATTATTTAACTGACTACCACTCAGCCAGCACATACACCACTCCCATTCAATACGACATATCGTGAACATTGCTCACTGATGAAAGATAAAGGACCCATTGGCTAAAGATAGAGTCGTCGCATATAAAGGAAGCCTCAATAAAATACAAGTCATCGCCCACACAACTGAAACAACAACCAAATCAATAAGCCACCCCATAATAAAATTTAAAGATGAATAACAAGGCGTTACAAACCTTTGACTTTCTAACAAGTTCAAATTGACATGTCACTTACAAAGCTGATTTGGTGTAACACTTAGATCCTGACTCAAAAAATCGGATTCAGTGCAGACTCAAACACTCAAGACACAGACAACAATGACGAACTATTTCAACATTTATATAGTATATTGGTTACTAAGAGTAATGCAGCAATTTTGACCTGAGATAGTTGAGTTCTAAATTCTTCCTTGAACTATATTTTTTGAAGTTAGCCATATTTTGGATAGTAGTATCCTTCAAATTATGATGATTTATCAAGATTCAACTACATGATTTTTAGGTCAAACTCAGTTATCCATATTTCATTAGTAGTGGCTCACACAAATCCATCTCTCATGAGCATGAATGGTCCACTTGGCACTCCATCCATCTAAGCAATGCTCACTAGGGCAAAGCATTGAGACTTCTTAGGAGTTTTCTGGGTTTTTCTGGGTTTTTTTTGGGTCCTTTCCAAAAGAAACAGCTATTTTTAGCAGTGGTTATTTTTAGTAAGTTTCAGTCAATCTCTGTTTGGGTCAGTTTGATGATTTGACTCACTATTTTTAGTAAGTGCTATTTTAAGTACCTGGTCTCAGCTCCATTCATCCAGCAGCTCAGTGCAAAGCTTTCTATTTTTGGCAATGGTGAGTTCTCTCGATGGTCGGATTAATATTTGATTTATTGCCACTTAAGTTTTATAATGTTGCTAATTAACTTAAGTGAGGAGAGTGTGGGTTCACAAGAGGCCCCCTTGGCCTAGTCAAGTAATGTTGTTTTTAAAAAGGGGCCAATGCTTTATTTTATGTGAAGCCTAGAAAGGAGGATTATTTATCATTTTTCAAGGCTTATTTTATCCCTTAAAAGGTGGACGACCCCTTGGAGAGAATTTCATGTAATTTCAAAAAAGGTTAAGTCTAATGTGAAAATATGGAGAGGCAGAAAGGAGCATAGCTTTTAGAGGGAAAAGGAGAGTTTGAAAATGTGTTGCCCTAATTCTTACCTTTCTCTATTTATTCCTTTTGGAGCTCTCATTTGAGGTATGCAAGCTTTGACAACATAAGGATACTCTCCCAGATTATTTTCAGATTTCTACATCGCTGGTTGAGGACAAAAACCCTCTTCTTAGTTGCTGATTTCAGTGGTGAATATCCACCCTAGCTCAGATCATCACATTCCCAGGGATTTTTGATATTTCGGGTGCATTTTGGATGGTGAAATATGAAGATATTTTCAGTATTTTGAGTTGGGTTTTTGAATTTGGCTTTGTTGTGTGGGTTATTCCAATTTGGTGTGAGTTTGCAACTGATTCTATCCATTTTCTGAGGTCTGATACAAATTCAGCGATCTGAAACTTATTTTTTCTGAGTAGCTGGGAAGTGCCGAGCAGTCCATATCTCTGTGCGGTTGAAGAATACTGATCTGAGCATTGATTCATCAGTTTCCTCATAGCTGGACGACTCATTTGGAGTAATTGCATGTGGGTTTTGATGAAAGTCTGATTTTTCAAGGCAAATCGCCCTAGTGAACCATGCCATTTACCCTGGGGTTTGGTCTTCACACTACGCTCTATTCCACACTTTCTGATGTATACAAGCTGCTGTTAAAGGTGTCTTATCAGGTCTAATATAAGTTGTTTTACTTCTGATTTTGGTTATTGAGATGCATGTTATTAATCTCTGATATGATACCTCTTTATTTCCTTGCAAAGTTATGAATTTATCCATGTATATACTCATCATGATGAATGGAAAATAAAACAAACATTCTGCATATCCGCTTATTCTACAAACCAAAAAACAAAAAAAATCAGGGGTACTCATTACAACATGATTGGTCAATTGCAAAAGTGCAAGTAGGGAGGCATTTGGGCAATCTTAGTCTGAAGACAATCCAGTTCACATTTACTGCACACGTAGATGAACACATACACACACATATGCATGCTTTAGATAGTAGCCAATAATCAAGATAATAAAATAGTGTGCAATTAGATGCATTCAAAGCATCTTCTCCTCATTTAGGCACTGTCATGTCCCCCACAAATTGCATCATTAATCTGGGATGACCAAGTATAACTAAATAAAATACATATATAAAAATAATTTAAATTATACTTATAATTATCATAATAGAATATTAAAATTATAATTAACATAATAATAATACTATAAACATAGGAAAATATATTTATAGAACTAATATAAATAATATTAACAAAACATGGGGTTCACCCCGCAGTGCAACGGTAGTTGCAACACCGTGTTGATACGGTGGTCAGGGTTTGAGTCTCACCGTGATGAGGAACAAGCGCTCGACGGGAAGGAAGGCTGTGAGAAGTTAAGAAGGCAGGCCATAGATCCAAGGTGGGACCGATGGGCAGTAGAGTGGATCACCCGGGAAGGAAGTTTGTGCAGAAGGAGGATATGACAGAACCCACGGACGGCAGCAGGTGCAGATGTCAGGTGGCTGCAGGAAGAAACGGAGTAAGGGGTGGCAGGTGGCAGGCGGTGCAGAAAAGAGACGGCGCTCGGAATGGAGCTTGGAGCTCGCCGTGGAGGAGTGGAGGAAGAAGCTTGGGAGGCTGAAGAATAGCGCGCGGGGAAGGAAGAAAGGAGAGATGACGGAGGAGAAGAATGGAGTGGAGAAGGAGTAAGGGGAGGAGTAGGGAAGGAGGAATAAGGTAAGGAGTAGGGGAAGGCAAAAGGTGTGGAGAAAGGCGGAGGGAGGGAGGGAGGAAGGGTGAAGAAGAGAGGAGAAATAGAAGAGAAGACGGAGGAGCGGAAGGGCAGGAAGAGATGGACTGGTGTCAAATACCAGACAAACCTGGGGATGAGGTCCCCCATAAATTGTGGCCTCACTGGTTCAAAGCTCCAGTCAAAAGCGAGTACCGATCAAAAAAAATATATATATATATTAACAAAACATACTAAATCACCCATATAGTCCTAAAGAGCAGTGATTTCAAACATTATGAAAAGCTGCAATTAATAATAAGGCAGCAATCAATAATAACAATCTTTATTTACTAAACAAGACATCGATTGGGGTTGAAAAGTCATGTCTTGTCCCCACAGTGGGATATAAAAGGAGAAATATATTTGCAATTAGATGGAGGAGGAAATAAGATGAGATTTAATCAGCAATGAGGGAAGAAATTAAGACATCTGGAATATATTTCTGAGATAGCAGCAAGAATTAATAAATATAAAACAACAGATACATCACCTACAGCAGCGATTGGGACTAAAAAAGGATATATAATCAGGAATTAATTTACACAGTAGGAGATATAGACAGATCTTAAAGAAGTAAATAACAAGTTTGGAAAGAGATAATATAATTATCAATAAACGAATATATATGTATATATATATATATATATAGATAAGTAATAATTAATAATAGTTATAGTCTATAGATATACATGTTTATATGAATTATATTTGATTATGCAATAATGATGCTTATAGCAATTATTGAGTCTTAGAAGTAAATATGACTCTTTAATATGAAGCAATTGGAGAAGGAGAATTCAGTCTGAGAGTAATAAACATCCCAAGCAGCCAGATGTAAGGAGATTGGGGTCTGTTTTTCCTAAGCTAAGAGTTATCATTAATTATTATTTGGCAGCAGTCTGATTATCTGAATTGGTGGTATGAAATCTAATTTGTAGTCATATGATGCAGTAAATTTAATGTGAATGGCTATGATTAATTAACTAGATATTTCAATTACTAATGATCTATATTGCTGCTATTGCCATATCAGTAAATACAATTAATCTTTGTTTGTCATATGCCTTGAAAGCTCGACCATGGTGGAAAGAACTGAGACTACAAAGGGGAAACAGTGATGGGGCACTCTCCTAGGTACGCCACCTCCGTTGGGGACCTGATGAGCCTCAGGAGGCCAAGGGGGTACAGAGGGTACTGCCTTTGGGCTTAGGAGAGATGGCATTTTCAGGGCACCCTTTGGAACCTCACTCCATCAAGGATAACCGGCACAGGAGGTCAAATCATATGGAGAAGGAAATGATTGGTAAGATGAGGGGATAACGGAAAAGAAACCTCCTAGATAGATCACCTCATATGAATGGCATGTGCCACATGAGGCCAAGGGAGATGGTATATCCCCTTGGGTCTAGGGAAAAAGGGTCCAAGGCGGGTCCATCAAGCCACATTCTCCCATTCTCTCCTATGATTGAACCCTTCGAGGATGTTAGAGTACCTTGTGATTGAGTTAATGTTGGCCCTGAGTTTAGTGATATCTAATTATGGAAATCTGCTAATTATTATTATTGTGGTAAATGATTCTAATCTGCTAATTAGTTTGATTACAGTAAATGGTTCTAACCTGTGTGCAGGGCTTCAATCAGAGGGAAGGTATTATCTAACCCCTTTGTTTACTCAAATTAAGAAACTAGGGAAAATTTGGGGCACTCCTAATTAGAGGACATTACAAGCACATAAATTTTGAAATTCCAAATATCCTAAATGAACACATGCTCAACCTTTTTTTTGTATTACCATCCTTAATAAGGATAGCACAAGAAGAGTCATGAGTCATCGATAAGCGAAAAATATGGGAGTGAAATAACAGATTTAGTTCATTCTGTGCTATGAGACCTGAAAATTAAAAAGTTTGGAACTCTAATTGTTGTGTATATGCTTATAAATCTCAATTTTGAACTTCATTCCAGTGGATAGGTTTCCCATAAACCAGATCACTCCAAGTCTATGTCATTAAATAGGAGAATCTCTCAAAATAAAGATGCCAAAGTGAGTATTTAGATTATTTTAAGGTCAAATTTTCAGTTTAAACCTGAGGCAAAGGACTGTTTCCAAGCAAAAGGCTTCCTAAAAAATTTGGCTGACAGGTGGAATATAATGTCAAATTTAAAGCCTGGCTGAATATGCCTTTGAGTTAAGAAATAGCTCCCAATCGTGCCATCTGAGACCAGACAATACTTGATGGGGTTCTATTACCCATAAACTATTGATAGTATTTGAAAAGTTCTGGGTCGTTTTTTGTTTGATAGTGAGCCATTTTGTGTGAGTTTCAAATTTATTATTTCAATAAAAAGTAGTCAATAAAAGAAGTTATGTTAACAACACATAGGATTGCCAAAATTAAATAACTTAATGCACAAGCCTACTTTGTTTATATATAAAATCCTGTCATGAATGACTTTGAAAATGGCTTTCCAGATAACTTGATCACATGAAAAAAATTCGTCACATCAATCATCAATGCATACTAGCTTTTATAAGGTAAAGTGGGCTAACAAAAAGGCATAGAAGACTCATCAACATGGGGGATCCAACTTCTAACATCCTTCCCCTGAGATAAAGGGTCATGGCGCTTATGATAAAGGTTATAACACAAGGAAAATTTACCAATAAAAAAGCCTTTGAAGACTGCAAATGGCCCTAAAATACTTGCACAAAATAAATTAAAAAACCTTACCTTTTTGAGCTTATATATCACCTTTTCCTCAAGACTCATCTGTTCGTACTCCTTCTTCTTCTTCCAACGAAAATGCTTGATCCAATTGATAACCGTTCGTTTTCCTTTCAACTTTTTTCTCTTATCATTCTTCAGTTTTGTGTCCACTTCTTTAAACTGATTGCTTTTCAGCGCAACATTTGTGCACAGGCCTCTAATATTTAGAGTAGGATGACAGACCATTTTGCTTGTGGACTCCAATTTGAAGTCTCCAAGCCCAACCTTGCAGAAACCACCAAGCAGACTACTAAATTAAGATTTTGAAATTCCATGTACAATAATATAATATATTTAGAAAAAAGATACTAATAAAAAAACTGTGTAAAAAAAGATTGAGCATCATTGTTTCACATCACATTGTTGCCATAACACTTGACCCAAAACACTAATACTTCATCTTTTTATACACAGCTTTTTCCAGAAGTTTATTTTTTCTAGACCACTCAGCTTCCCCTGGCCATAATCTCTAGAGAAAAACACTTGCTGAAAAAACTGTCTTAAAGCATGGCTTGAGATATACTTACTCTATTTTCACAGAGTTTTTACCAAAAGTTTACTTTTTCTAGACTACTCAATTTGCACAGTATCTTTAGGGGGAGAAATTGTGGGAAAAAACAGTACGAAAGGAGATTTGGCTATGCAGCATGACCTGCAGTGCCAATACTAAATATCTTCTGACACAATTTTGTCAGAATTTTCTCCCTTTTAGAGACTACTCAACAGTTAAGTCTGGCAGCCTGTTCGATTCCTAGGAAGAAAATGAATCTCTAGACTGCAGAAGCTCCAATTACTTAAAGTAGAAACCCTAAAATTATAAAATTATAATATATTTAAATAATATTTACGTCAGAAGCTACAAATAATTAGAATAAAAATCCATAATCTTCCACATTCCATAATCTTTAGAGAAAAAGAACTTCGGAAAACAGAAATTTTACAAGGAGCTTTAACTTTTAAGTATTCATTACGAAACATGACCAGAAAATACAAATCTCTTTTCTATAGAGTTTTTTCCAACAATTGATTTTCTCTAGACTACTCAGGGTAAATGCCCGTATTCTTTGGAAGAAAATAAAAGTCTATGCAATGAAAGTAACAATTACTTAAAATCAAAAATCTGCCATTACTAAATAAAAGCATTTAAATAATGTTACTACAGAAGCTCCAATTACTTAAAATAAAGGATCTCCAATAACGAAATAATAATACCAACTAACGCTACTTGCAGAACCTCCAACAAATTCAAATAAAAAGTTCCAGTGTCTAATGCCCATATTCCTTGTAATAAAATGAACGTTTTGACAGTCAGAAGTTCCAATTACATAAAATTAAAGATCTGGTGCTACAAAAGAATAAAAATTCCTGCATAGAATTACTAGAGAAACTTCAATTTCTCGAAAAGAGTTTCCAATCGCAAAATAGAAAATATTAAAATAATTTCCTATGAGCCTGTGGATCTGCCTGCATGTAATAGTTGATCGCCGTCATCAGAGGCCCGAAACATTGGAAATCAACTACTACGCCCAGGCAGATCTAAAGGCTCCTTTGTAATGCAATTCGCTGCCAACAAACCACTCTCAAAGCAAACATATATGGTTAGTGTCCCTGTCGAAGTTTCAATTGTTTATTTAAAAAAAAAAACACTTCCGTCGAAAAAATATAGACAGTGCTGGGTGCAGAAGCTCAAACAACTTTTTTTTTTTATAAGTGTGGTTTAGAACGAGTGGGGTAGTACCTGTAAGGCGAATTTAAGGCCTGTTTTTCTATGGCCTCAGCCTTGACAGCCAGAGAAATACGAAGGAGCGCTTTCATTGACCTGCGAACAGCTAGGGCTAGGGCCGCAGCCATTGAGTGTGTTTTTGAGTTTATTGGCCTGTTTGGGGTATCTGAAAAACCCTTGCATGTGAATGCATTGTAAGGGAGCTATTTCAGTGTTCCCATGCGGTTTTAAGGGTTTTACAGTAGCCCAATTCGAAACTCGGCGTCCTTCAACCTCCCCATTTTGGTAGGGGGATTATATTTTCCGGTTTCGGGGTGTTACAAAACTAGAAAAGGATTGTTTTTTTAAAAAAAATTTTAGTTTACCTATTTTATTAAACTAGCTTATATATCTTATTAAACAAGTGTTGAAAGAGGCGGAGTCCATGTCTAAGAGAATAAACTCGCATATTTGAAATTGAGTGAGAAACTAATTAGTATTTGAAAATAATTAACTAATTTCTGGAAGGGGTTTAATTAACACAAGGGTCTAGGAATTAACATCAATTTAGTTTTGGTTTCAAGGATTGACAAAGATTCATCCTTATAACTAAATTGAGTAAGACATGGCAATACAAGTAGACTCATTTACCTAAAATGACATAGTCTCCAATTAACTTCAATGGAAAAACTTGTGCCTACATAATTTTAGTTAAATACTAAGTATCCAATAAATCAACATAATATCATCTCATAAAATTTATAATTTTTAGTTAACTATATATATATATATATATATATATATATATATATATATATATATATATATATATATATATATATATTGAAAATAGTAAAGAAGGAACATTGCTAGATTTCAAACAAACAAGTTATGTTGGAAGCGGCAAAGGGAAGCATTTGAGTTCCTATATCTTTTATACTATCTTTTTTGCATTGTTTATTCATTTGCTCAAATTGTTTGATGAGGGTGAAATCAGTGTTTGTTGAGAGGGTTTATGTCTATTGTATTGGAAGTGAAA